>CADDIJ020001619.1:6112-91059 GCA_902809745.2 Tetradesmus lagerheimii | reverse complement strand
TTGCGCTGACATGAAGGACATGCCACAACATAAGAATAGACAGAACGGCTCATGTGCGGCCACCAAAATCTCCTGGCCACACGTTGCAGGATCTTGGTGTGGCCAAGATGTCCTGCACTTGGACAGTCATGGCACTCGGCAATAATGCGCTTCCTGAGCTCGGGAATTGCTGGGATAGCCACGCGATCCTGGAAGTACCACAACCCATCATGCATCCACAGACCTGGCATCACGTCATCATAGTAGTGATCCTTCTCATATCCAGCCTGAATCTCCTCTTTCAAGTTGCTAGGCACAGATGCCGTAGCAAGCTCAATTGAGGCGAGATCCGGGCGCCGTGACAGAGGATCTGACAAATTCTTAGCTCCCTCCTTGTAAGCAATCTCCGTACCACTGTAGTACGACTCGATCCACTGACTCCACTTGGCCTGTCGTCGAGAAAGATCATGCTTCTTGTTGAACCAAGTATGATTCAGGTGATCAGAGTTGACCTTGAAGGGAACTCCTTCCAGATAGCAACGCCACTGCTGTAGAGCGTAGTAGATTGCAAGCATCTCCCGATCTCCAGTGGGGTAGTTGCGCTCTGTTGGCGAGAGCTTCCGTGACAGATAAGCCACGGGTTGCAAGCCCTTGCCCTGATTTTGAAGTAGTACCGCTCCAAGCGCAAACTTGGAGGCGTCGGTGTAGACCTCATAAGGCAAGCTCGGATCAGGCGTCACCAGTACAGGTGCGGACACCAATGCCTTCTTGAGCTCGTCGAAGGCCCGACCTTCTACATCATCCCGCCAGTGCCACTTGATGCTCTCCTTGGTGAGCTCCGTCAACGGGTACGCCTTTTGAGCATAGTGCTGAATGAAGCGCCGGTAGTAACCAGTCAAACCGAGAAAACCTCGCACTTCACGCACAGTGCCAGGTGTCGGCCACTCCGTAACCGCTGCCACCTTCTTGGGATCTGGCTTAATGCCGTCGGCACTGACGACATGTCCCAAGAAATCGATTTCGCTGAGCCCAAATGCACATTTGTCAAGCCCCACATAAAGCTGATTCTCCCTCAAAACCGCGAGTACCTTAGCCACGTGCTCCAAATGCTCCTCAGGTGTCTTGGAAAAGATCAAGATGTCATCCAAGTACACCACCACGAACTTATCAAGATATGGCTGCAAAATCTTATTCATCAAATGCTGAAAAGTTGCGGGTGCGTTGGTCAACCCAAAAGGCATAACCTTCCACTCAAAGTGACCATAACGCGTCCGGAACGCGGTTTTTGGCACATCCTGCTCAGCAATGCGGATCTGCCAATAGCCACTCTGAAGATCAAGCTTGCTGAATATCGTCGCCCCATGAAGCTGATCCATCAGCTCGTCAATGCGAGGCAAAGGATAGCGGTTTTTCACCGTTATCTTGTTCAGCGCCCGATAGTCAATGCACATACGAAGCTTACCATTCTTCTTAGGAACAAAAAGAATGGGTGCTCCATACGGCGACTTGGAAGGTTGGATGAACCCCATGTCAATCAGGTCCGTTAGTTGTTGCTTGACCTCTGCCAGCTCCAAAGGGCTCATGTGATAAATACGTAGGTAAGGGGGCTCGGCACCAGGCTCCAGCTCAATCTCATGTTCCACACCTCGGGATGGAGGTACACCTTTTGGCAGTTTGCCAAAGATGGCTGAGTACTTGTGAAGTACCCCCTTCATCCGTTCAACCCACTCGGGATCCCCCGAAGGAAGGGAGAGGTCATCTATCGCACGGATAGTTGGGTCCTCCTCAACCTCCTTGAGGATGGCAAGGTAAGCAATTGCGCCCTTGCGTAACTCCCGCTTGAGTTGAAGTGCAGACAACAAACTGACACCGGGGGTTGTCCTCTCGATGTTAGAGGGTTGCTGCAAGGTGTATGTGACGTCCCTCTTTTCAATGGTGATGGTGTTAGACACCCAGTCGATGGCAGGGTTGTGAGCAGTCAACCAAGGCTTGCCAAGGATGATGTCGTATGGTGCCAGCTGAGTGACGGTAAAAGGCCTCCGGTCCTTGAATTGTCCAATACGGAAACGTAGGTCAGGCACGACCGTCCCCGCATCTTGCAGTGAACCGTTGGCGAGCCTCACTTGACGTCGATGGAGCTTGAGAGTAGGCAATCGGAACTTCATCACCACCCTCGGATCGATGTAGTCCTCACTCGCACCTGAGTCTACTAGCACATCAAGCACCTCGCCGCGGCACTTGGCCTTCAGACGAATGAGCTCATGGCTAGCAGGCTCAAGACCACCTAGCTCCATGGCGGTGCACGAGTCTTCGGCCTCGGGTGCAGTGAGTGTCTCCAGCTCCTGCTTCGCCGGCAACTCCTCCTCCCATGGCCTTGGCTTCACTCCTGTGTTCACGGGCGGATCCCACAGGATGATCACCGGCCATTGAGAAGCTTGCTCCACCCACCTGTCCCCGGATGGGATAGAGAACAAGCCCTCCGTTCCCGCAGGGTACTCGTGAATTACCCTCATCCCCTGCGTCAGCTTCCACCACGGCTTCCTGTCCCACTTGGGCAGGATAAACACGCCGCATGTCGTCTCCGGTGCGGTCTTCTTACAATCCAGGTAGTGCCTCAGATATTGGCCAGCATGCCGGAAAGGCACATTCAGCCATACTGACTCGCCGCTGACATTAGCCTTGCGGAAGTCAGTGAAGCCCTTGTAGAACTTGTCAGCCTGGGCAGTCTCCTCACGTGCGCAGGCGTCCACTGAGAATGGCCCGTAAGCATCGGCATACTTGACCTTCTCCAGGCGGTTGAACAGCCAGTAGGTACAGTCCCGCAGTCGTCCACAACGACGGGTACCCGCTTTTCCCTGGGCTGCACTGGATGCTCCAGGCTCACTAGGCCTTTGTGAGCCTTCTACCTGGCGTGAGTCTCTCACAGGCGCACGGGGCTGAGCCTGCTCAATGCGCACAGTACGACCCACACTACTGCACGCGCCCTTCAGTTTGACCGTGCAGAGGTGTCCCCATCACGCTGCTTGTACGCTTGCAGCTTCTTGCAATCCCGCCGCTTGTGCCCTGGCTTGCCACAGTAGAAGCACTTGAGCGGCTGGTTCCTGGGTTTCTGCGGCTCCATTGCTCCGAGCTCCATGGGTGCCGGTCCGCCCCTTGCAACCGCTCCACGGTTGTTGCTGCTCATGTTGACGAAGCGGCTGTTGCCGTTTCGACCACGCTCCCACACCATCGAGTCTGCCTTAATGGCAAGCTCCACGGCGTCATGCAGTGTGGTTGGCTGCTGCAGCTTGACGTGAATGCGCACCTCCGGCTTCAGACCGCGGATGAAGCGATGAATGCGGTCGTTCTCGTCCATGTGCGGCAGCTCCAGCATGTAGGTGTTGAACTCCTGGGCATAGGCGAACACGCTACGCGTTTGGGTGAGCCGGTCAAGCCTCTCCCGCGCGTCCACCTCTGGGTCAACAGGGGTGAAACGGGCGATAAAGGCCTTCTTGAACTCATCCCAAGAAGCGTAGGGCTGAGCCTTGCCCACCGCCACAGCCTGCTCATGCTGGCGGTACCAGTTGAGGGCTGAGTCCTTGAGGTAGGCCGCTGCCACCGTCACAATGGAAGAGCTGCTGAGGTTGGCGCCCTCGGCCGCAAGGTACGTCTCCATCTTGTGGCACCAATTGACAGGGGTAGGCTGCCTGCCATTGGTCTCTGGTGGCTTGGGGAGCTTCAGCTTGCTTGTAGGCACAGCACTGGTCTGCTGCTGCAGCATCTGCTGAAGCGCGTGCTGAAGCTGAGCCACCTGCTGCTGTAAGGCCAACATCTCCGGCGACACTCCAGATCCCTCCATGGCTGCTTAGCAAGCGGACTCACAATCAGAGACGCCCTTGGCCTTGGCCTCCTTAGTGATGTGCTCCTCTATTGCCGTGTGAAGAAGATTCCGGAGCTTCTCCTGGTGTGCGCGGAGCTCTGCCGCCTGGGCTGCCCGAATGCGCGCACAAACGTCTTTTAAAAGGGATTAGCTTGCGCACCTCCTTCTTGAAGCACTGGGGCTTCACGGGCGTGGCTGAGGTTTGGTGAGGATGTTGAGAATCTTCCGGATGCGCGGAGAGTAGGTTGAAGACTTGGGAATTTTCTTGGCTGGATGCTTCTTGATGTTAGTGGAAGGCTTAAGGCAATGATAGTCGGTCTTGGCAGGAAGGTTCCGGATAGGAGTAGAAGTGACGAACTCCACGCCGTTGAGCTCAAAGGTTGTCCGGAACTTGGCGACGCTTGGGTGCGAGGGAGGCTCCAGAAACTTCACCTTGGGTGCAGGCTTCTCCGGATTGTACTTGCCTGGCATATGCCGGACGCTTGTAGAATCTCCAGGACTCCTCGGTGTTCGTAGACAATCTCAGCTACCACTTGTCACGCCTTGTCGGCGGGTCCTTTGGCAACTAAGGTCTTCTATAGCGATTCGACGTAGGCCGTAGTTGTATAGAAGGCTCAGTTAGTTACCAAGGGAAGGCTTCACACAATAGACGAGGCTACGAGGACTTGAGAGGTCGGATGGAAAGACTTCTTGAGTGAATACTTCTTGTTGAGTGAGGAGAGGCCCCCTCTATTTATAGCCTTGGCGAAAACCTACAACGCCTCCTCAACTGCCTACAATTGGAACATTCTGGACCAAGGAAGCTTCTAGACAATCCTAGAACATACTACTTCCGGAAACATCTACATCCTTCCGGAGACTTCTAGAACTTCGGGAACATCTGGAACCTTCTGAAAACATCCAGAACCTTCTAGAGCCTTCCAGAAACTTCCGGTTCCTTCAACCTTACAAGACGGAACCCATGTACAAGCAAGCTGCGCACCTGCAATGCATAGCTGGACCATGTGGGACCCGCCCAGACCTCCTGGTGCTCCGAGTGGGCTGTCCATGTAGGCAAGCCGTCCAGAATGTCGAGCATCACTGTGTCACCCACCTGTAGGCGCAGAGAGGATTGCAGCACAGCAGGAGTGTTGACAACTGGTGGTCGGGCCCGGGCGGGTCCCGCCAGTTGCTTCACCCGTGTATAGTGAACGGTTTTAGGCGGATCCTGGGCTCCAGGTAAAAGCAAGCATCATACCTTCATGCAATGCTTGACCAGGAGCGCCCGCTCAAGCTCTCCTGGTACTCCAAGTGGGCTGTCCATGCAGGCAAGCCGTCCAGCATGCAGGCATCACCGTCAAACGCACCTGTAGCGCAGAAACGACATAAGGGACAATGCAGTGTCAACGAGAGTGGCCTGAGCGGGCACCCTGTGACACTGTTGCCCAGCCCATATACCGCCAATGCCAGTCCAGTCCGTGAGAACCCCGATGACAATGACAGCACCAGGTCGTAGGCGCACTTGATCTTCAACGCACCTCGCAAGTAGCTCATTAGCCACAGCATGGACAGCAGGCATAGACAGAGGACGGTTCAGCGGTACCAGCAACAACACCCAACAACAGCATCCAGTTCAGAAAGACACAGTGATACCATATAAGCAGCGGGCACTCTTGGCTGACAGGTGCTCCCCACTGCATGCTGATCTACTAGAGTGCTGCCACGTTGCCACTGCCGCTGCTGCTGCTGGTGCTGCCGCCGCTGTTGCTACTGCCAATGTTGCTGCTGTCACGATACTGAAAGATGTGCTGAGAGACATGTTGCACAATTTTCTTCAATGGTAACCTGCTGGCAGGTGCTGCTGTTCAGGAACTGCACCAGGGCTGCATACAAGTACTGCATATACAAGTCTGCCAGTCATCTCCACCCTAGAGAAACATGAATAAGGAAAAAGAAAAAAGGGAACAAAAAGGGCCGTGTGCTCGACCTGATATAGCTCCAGTAGACTCTGGTAGGGAGCCCTCACGTGACACTGACAATGACATGTAGTAGTCCTGGCGTCGATGGTCGCATTACTTCGTATTAGTCCATGAATGCTTTGCAGCATGTGAAGCTCGAAAACATGGGCAGGCAGCAGCACAGGCAGAGAGCAGTTCAGCGTGATATTCAACAATGCAGCGGGCACTCTTGGCTGGAGGGTGCTCCCCACTGCATGCTTTCCTGCTAGAGTGCTGCTAAGTTGTCACTGCTGCTGCTGCTGCCGTGGTGCTGCTGCTGTCACTGCTGCTGCTGCTGTCACTGTGAACGTTGCTGCTGCCACGATACCGACCGGATTGCTGAAGATATGTGGGAATAAGAATTAAAATGGTAACCTGCTATCAGTGGCTGCTGTTCAGCAACTGCAGCAGGATTGCATACAAGTGCTGCATACTGCATGTGTTGACATTGACATGTGGGTGGGGGTGGGTGGTGTGGCCGGGACGCGTACCAGGTGATTACGTTTGACAGCCGCAACGCTTTGCATGTGAAGTGAACGTTTTGCATGTATTGCACCATGGGGGCCTCGTGTTGCGCAGGGCCTATCGTTGCGGTGTGTCGGCTGTTGTGGCCTGCTGCAGCTTACATTGCTTAGGTTCAGTATTGAGTATTGGTGACATCCAGCAGCAGTACAAGACAGGCGGCAAGATCAGGCTCTCTGAGGGCACCACCCCGTGACGAGCCCCCTGCCGCTGCCCTTTCTACGCTTGCTTCAAATAAGTTTCAGAAATATCAATGTGCGTGCCACACACAGTGTGCGCAGCTATTTACCTGATGCTTCCTGGACCGTCCAGGAGAAGGGTTGTTGGTTCCAGCAGCACTTGCAGCACTGCTGCATGGCATGCAGCACGCAGCATGCACCTTGCTTAGCAACAGCAATGGCATGCAGCATGCTGCCAGTGGGCTGCCAGTAAGCAACAGCTCTGCAAATTGTCAGCCTTCTGCACAGCACATGCTGGTGTGTGCACCTCAACTGCACACCCCTTCTGCTTCCCTTTGCCACACAGCTGGCCGGCAAGGCTGTTGAGGCACACAGCGCAGAAAAATGCTCCTGCATGCATGCGTGCCCAGCTGCGAGCTTCCTTTTGCAACAAGCATGTAAGGCAAATGGCACATATACGTATGCATTGAGCCTGAGGTGCTAGCTTCACATGACTTGACTCATGTTCATTCATGCTGACTGATGCTGGTACATCAGCTGCAGCTGCACAGCACATGCCTGTGCAAGATACAAACATATATCGTATGCATGCAGCTATGTGTATTCTGAAGGCACTTATGAGCAGAACACAATACCATGCACAAGTTGTATTGCTGAAACCACCCAAACCAAGACCATCACAAAGCCAAAATAGTACACCATGGTAAACCTCTGGTTACTCCTTGCTGCCCCGTCTGCTTCTTGTGCTGTCGACACATCGATATGTTTATGTAGAATCATCCACCAGCACAACAGTACGCTGCTGAGTACGCTGGTCCTGGTAGACGAGCAGACGGACCCGTCACTTGCCGAGTTGCCGTGTAACTTAGCAGCTGGTGACACCTAGCACTCTAGCAGATTGACTTCGAGAGCTCCCCTAAGACAATCACGAACGCAATGTCGCTTTCCAGCGCGGCTTCCGCCCAACCACCGAACGAGGAGTGGAAGAAATGAGATGGAGACGGAGACAGAGATGGAGACAGCAGAGGAGTCTTTTGTGGGGTGGGATGGGGAAGAGGAAATGGAGGCGGCTGCAGAGTGAGCCAGTGAGGGCTTTGGTGTTCAGGGGATGAAGGGTTCCCAACTGCGAGCAGTTCTGGGCATTGTTGCTGACTTGGTGTGGGTGCAATACTAATAATGTATCATTTGTGTTGGTCACCCCCTGATGTAACATACACACAGCATTTGTTCTGTCACTTACAGCAAGTCCTGATGAGTTTACAATGGTGCCAGAGGGCCCACTAGTACTCGGCAACGTACTCGCACGTACTGGCCCTGCGTATTGGACCCTGCCAGCAGAGTACTGCGTACTGCGTACTGCGTACTACGTACTGAGAGTACTGCGTACTGAGCATCCCTGGCTGCAACAGCTGCTCATGACCAGCATGCAGCTCAGCCAAATGCTTCGCTACTGCCCATCTGCTGCAAATGCAGAGCCTTCCCTAGACTGCGTCCAAGTCCTGTGATGGTACACAGTGCAGCCAGCTGCTGAGTAAAGCGAGCTACCTGCAAGCAGCAGCACATCGAAGCTGCATGTCAGCATGCACAATCCTCGTGCCACGCATGCACAACATGCTGCATGTACAGCCAGCAGGCATACAGCACTGCGCACGGCAGCAAAACATGTTGTGATTCATGCATGACACTAGGGCTAGAGCTGGAATCCAGGTTGATGGACAGTCGCACGTGTGCAACGAATGCTGTTGTTGCAGACTTCTGCGAGCACTACCAGTACTACTGTACTGAACATAGGCTAGAGCACCAGAGTTCTGCTGCAACACTCTGCTGGCGACAAGGTGCAGTGTTGTAAGCAGCATTAACTCACCTGCTGCAACATCAGAAGCATGTCGCACGCTAGTGGGGTTTTATTCAGTGGCTGTGCTGTGCGTTGGAGATTTGTTGCTGCGGTTCAGTAGACCCAAGGCACCTCAGCCGGGGCAGCAGGCCACACACACAGCGAGGAGGTCTGCTGTGCTGCAAGCAAAGCGCAGGCAGCGGACGTTGCAAGTTGAGCTGCAGTTCGCACAAGCACAGGAAAGGACAGCGCACCTACATATATGCTGCTAGCACGTGCTGCCACCTGACTTGTCATCAACTTGGCTGCCGCCTGACACCCTGACAGTGCAGATGTCGGACCTGCAGACCTCACATTTCATCGCACACGCATGCTTACAGCAGTGCTAGTGCGGCAGTTATCCCGCAGGTCTGTGGGTTGTCAACAGCATTTTGTACATCTGGGCAACTGCGCACGATCCTGCACTTCACTGCTGCTGCTGCTGCCACTTCCGTTGCTCGGCTGTTTGTTAGCAGCCATGATTACTATGCGATTGAGATCTGTAGCATACACTGCTTCTGCTGCTGCTATAGCTGCAAGCTTTGTGCCTGAATCGCTGGATGCGGCCACCAACTGCATACACACCTCGGTGCATCATCTCCGCGGCAGGAAGGTGCCACCAGTTGACCTCCTTAAATGCCTATCGTAGCAGCACCTGCGCAGGCACCATCTGTATGTTACAACATTCATGTACTTCAGCAGTTCTACAGCAGAGTGCCGTTGCCCAGCAAGGGCTGCTCAAGCACTGTCTGTACAGCAGAACCAGGTGCTGCTGGTAGCTTCTGAACACAGACGACATGCCCCAGCTACCATTTCAAACGTTGTCTGCTGTCAGACACGATGACGCTTTGAACGTGGCATCTCCTCGCTGACCACCACCAGCTGCTGCCACAAGCAGGCTTGTACTCTTGGCCTCCAGACGCTGCCATCAGCCAGCACACGCCATACGGCATACATAACGATAAAGTAAAGGTTTTGCAAGGATGCGGCTTTGGGAGCGGTGCTTGTGCGAACCAAACTGAGAGGCGTTCAACTGCCTCGAATGGATTTCTGCATACTCCGCAACCATGTCTTCTAGCCAACACAGATGAACGTACACAACTCTCGGATGATTTATCTGCAGCGCAGCACCGCAGCTGCTGTGGCGAATTTGAGTGGGGCTGTCATTGTCACTTGTGCAAGGCACCACCAATCAGCGTACACGCTTCATACTGTAACTAACTAACCGAAAGACTAGTTTTCCGCAATCCTGGCGGCAAAATCGTCGATTTCTTACATCACGGGTGGTTAGCTGGTGGTTAAGGCCTTCACCCCCCCCTAACCTTGAGCCCCAGGCTGGGTTATGCCCAGGAGCGGGAAGTCATGACTGGGGATGCATGGTTACCCCCCACCTAACCAATCAGGCCCAGTCTGGCCTAGTGACTGCATGTTTGGAGAGTTCAAAGGGTACATTTTCAAATATGAGAACACAGGAAAGGGTGACCTGCATGCCCATGGCAACATCATAGCCCCTGCGCTGCAACCCCGGCCATGCTGGCATGGGCACGTGACACGCCAGAGCAGCTGCCAGCTGCCCTTATCGAAGCAGTCATGTGCAGGTGAGTGGCATGCACACTGGTGCGTGGTCTCAGCGTCCTGGAAATGCATTTGACACCTGCCAGCTTCGCCAGAGCGCCTGATTATTGCAGCTGGCTGGCAGGCATCTGTGCAGCAGTGCCAGCACTGCTGCAGCAGCACAGTCATTTGGCTCCCGCCTTGGGCAGTGCACACATAACTGGCTACCAGATCTGGCTACCAGGCTCGTACGTGTGTTGCATGACTCCCCACTGCCGCCAGCTACGAGCTGCGCTTCACAGCTACTTAACTTGCTCATATCCCGTGGGTTGACTGCAGCTAATTGGTACCCTGGGGATATTGAGGGTGCTGATAACGTCTGTCGAGCGGGATGTGGCAGCTGCAGTTGTTTGAATTTCTGCCCTGGGGGTATAACATGTACAACTATATCAGTAATCGCGTACTACGCTGCGGCAGCGCGTATCATGACCACGCACAGCGAGCTGATATGACGCTGATGTTACTGCTAGAGCACTGATTTGGAACTGATGTACGCATCGCTAGTTTCACGCGGATGACGCGTATGCACTATTGATACGTCACTGACAGTGGGCCCTTATCAGTGATCCATACGTGCTGTGTCAGTGATAATAAAACGTACACATATAGCACTGATCTGTCGCTGACCCATCACTGAGGGCAGTGCTGGGTCAGTGCACTGACGCACGTGCTGCCTCGGTGGTACTGTCACAGGTACTACCACCCACAGTCGTTTTCAGAGTGTAGCTGGTAGCTGAGCTACTGCTGTACAGCTGCATGCAGCAGGACAAACAGAGCAGCAGCAGTAGCAGCCAGGCTATCCCAGGTTGATTTGTTTGAGCTACAAACTACACACGTATCGAATGTTTCCATTGCAGGCCAGCTACAAGCTGCAGGGCCGAAGTGGCCAAACCTCAAAACTATCGTGAATTCGGCTGTGGCTGGGTTGCACGCCGAGCATCTTGATCGTTCTCAACACCTTTGTCGATAAGTTTTTAGACAGCTACAATCGTGTACATGTCCGCCCCGTAGGGTGCTCATGTAGCTGGTGGGAGTGTCCATCCCCTTGTATCGATCAGGCTGTCACAGCCCACACAGTGTTTGCTCGATGCAAGTCATCGCCGACCACGCGTCTTGTACGAGACATGCAGAATCCTACTTGAATAAAAACTTTAAGAATGAAAAAAATGCTGACAGCCGTTCGAAAAAATACAATTGTGTCGAAAACGCTTCACGCCCCACGGAAAGCCTGCCATCCGCCAACCCCCCGTCGTCCGCTGTGGCGAGTGCAATTCCCAAGGCTATGTAGATCGATGGGTGCCTCAGCGTGTTCAGCCACGAAACATTGTGGGTTGTGAAATTGCTGTATGGAGCTTTGAAACTGAGCGCCTGGGTCTGGACAATTTGGGGCACGTCGCTGAAAGTGGGGTGACAGCAGCAGTCACTTGAGCGAGCAAGCCATCACACAGCGCCAGCGACGCCTTTTGAGCGCACCAACAAATCATTGTGAGTATATTAATAGAAAAGCGCTGCAAAAGTGGGTTGCGGCGAACTCATCCAGTGTCTCTATTGTCTGTCAGAATGTATGTTGCCCGGCTGTGCGTATAACAAGTGCACGCAATAGGTCACTTTGCTGATATTTTCGAGCACTGTGCAGGGTGGCTGCCGCCATGCAAATGTTGATGAAACGAATCAGTGCAGGGCGCTGGCGCAATGTGTACTGACGTCATAAGCCTCTACTTTACGCATCTCGATTAAGACCAACTGATAACATAGTGCATGTGGAGTCGATCAGCAACAACGACACAATGCTGTGCTATCATGCGAGTGGGACATTTGACAGGGTTGCTGAACTATTCATAATACCCCCACCTTCGCATTTTGAAGTATATGCAAGTTTGCACGCGTTGTTGCTTTGATCATGCAAGTACGTGTCATACAATGCTGCTACATCGCATTTAGGGCGAACCGTCACGCACCCGATCGCGCAAACCGATGTCGATTATGACATCCAGGAACACAGCATGCCTTTGGCTTGGCTACAATTATGGTTGCAAGCAGTTAGGGCAGCTCCTGCCTCGTGTATGCCATCTTCTCATCATTCTGCTGCTCGCATCATGTGCTGTGCAAATTTTGGTGATGGACACCCTTACGCGGTGCAGCAAGGGGTTTCTAGATGCCGGCAAGCTACCATACAAGGGCGTTGGGGCAGGCAGTCATGGCGACGCTCATGGTATCTCACAGGCACATCTTGGTCTTCAATTCAATGAGCCAAGGGTGCCTGTAGCAAATGACTTCTGCTTGGACACCCTGACTCCTGGGATGTTTAACCCATCAATTGCAGTGTACCGCGGTGCAGCTTGGGTTGTGCTCAGAACTCAACATGTCATGCAAAGCAGCAGCTGGGCGCTTGGCCAGAATCATCTGGCTAAGCTGAATCTAAGCGACTGGTCCATTCTCAGGTGAAATCGCCCTTCAAGCTACTCTGGCATCCTGCAAGGGTTGAACTGCTGTAAGCACAGCATGCAGTGAAGGGATAAGCCAGCAAGGACACCATTAGCATAAACCTGCATTTTTGCATGCTAGTATTCAGCGAGCACTGTGTTCAAGTGCTCAGTATGTGTTCCGCAACGTAGCCCACAGCCCCGCATCGACCTACATCAGCTCCGGCCTGCTGCTGCAACACCTGCAGTTTTCACAGCTTTGATCCCTGGAGCGCCAGCAATGGGTCAGGACTACCTTGCAAGGCCAAGGACACAGGGTCGCCCATCCACGTGTGGGGGCCTGATGATACCAAACTGTTTGTGTGGCCAGGCCGTGGTCTGTGGGCGCTTACATCAGGGTGA
The DNA here is from genome assembly GCA_902809745.2 of Tetradesmus lagerheimii. NCBI lineage: Eukaryota > Viridiplantae > Chlorophyta > Chlorophyceae > Sphaeropleales > Scenedesmaceae > Tetradesmus > Tetradesmus lagerheimii. Next base: position 78,232 of record CADDIJ020001619.1, on the reverse strand, counting down.
TGATAGATGCAGGCCCCTGACTCACAGTCTACTGACCATGGGCAGCTTTATGCACAGGACATAGACAGAGTATGCCGCATGGCACAGCAATGCCATTCAGGCATCGCACCTACTAAACATGTGCATATATGCTCAGCAAAATTCTGTGTACCCTGATGCAAGCCATACTAGCCCATACATGGCATCCCCTGACCAGATGTGACCCGCAAGTGCATACTATCACTGATCAAGGACTGCAAAAGATTGTGGTAGGTTGCACCACACTGCAATTGAAGAGCACTGCTTTCCTGAAACTGTCAGCGTGGCGCTAGCAGACGCATCGTGTTACCTGGTGCCCCGCAGGCGGCCTCGGGTGTGCCGCATTTTGGATGGATGCTGCAGCTGCGGAAAGCTGGTCTTTCAGCAACACCTGGTGCAGTTGGCTCGTGAGGGTGAAGACCTCAACACCAGCCTGTTTGAACGACCATCCGGGTATGTCCCCCCAGATCAGTATCCGGGCTGGCCTGCACTGGCACCAGAGGAAAGCAGCACCACATGCACAGCTGAACCACCTGTTGAAGTCGGCAGCAGCAGCTGGGAGGCACGGTGGGGTGCTCCACCACTGCCTTTGACCATCACGGATGCTGTAACTGTGTACAAAGATATGTCTACTGTGGAAGAGAAGAACTGGGCTTTGTTTCATTATAACGACACGGTGTACGTGTCGTACCAGCTGGCACCAAAGCACCGTGTATACACCTTGAACCCTGATGGGCGTGCAGAACTAATGCACGAAACAGACTCAAGTAAGTCACCTTGGCCACATAGAGGCGAAACCTGAATGGAACCAAAGGCCTAAATATGCTGCCGCATTGCAGCATGTACTGTTTAGTGTTGTTCAAGTGCTTGTGGCCACACCCCAAACACACAGCAACCATTCGCGATATTTTGAACATTTTCGCATACACGTGCCTTGGCAACACTTGTGCGTGCTTGCAGGGGCCGTGTTCTCCGCTGTCCGGCGCCCTTTTCAGAGTCTGAATGGAGGCCCAGCAATTGTGATGGTCAACAGCACTGTTGCAACAGGTGGGTTGAAGCCACCTGGCTTACACAGGCCTGTCCGCTGCGCTACCACCATGATGCCCAACACAGATTGGTGAATGTAAACGATATAACAGCTGATACCGAGAGGAGGCACGAGTTTGCACCGCCAGTAGACGCCGCTTAACATGGGCAGTACTTTTACCAGTTGTCTGGACTTGGCAGCAAGCAAACTGGCCACTGACAGCCGTCTGTAGGCTGCATAATAAATTTTGAGATTAAGGGGCTTGGAGCACAAGGCCCAGAGGGCCTTTGCCAAAGGGCGGTACTTGTCCACATATGTCATTTTCAGTATAATTCAGCTCAGGTGTTACCTAGCGGTCACACCGCTTGACTCGCTCACTCAGTCACTGCGTTCAACGCAGCCGCTGCAGCAGCTTCCTCATGCGCCACCCATCATTGCGTGACTGCACAACTTCATCACTTACAGGGCACAGCTGCAGCCATGCAGGGTCGCTCAGCTAGCACGGCTGTGCAACAGGCACGGTACTGCGTATTTATGTCAGCAATTGCAGAATTCACTCAACTCAAGCTTTCACATTTCTCTCTTCTCTTTCACTCATACATTCACTCAATTCAAGCTTTCTGTGCATTTCGCTTCAGGCAACGCAAACGGCTACATGCTGGGAGTCATGCATTACCACACAAAGGTTGCTTACGAGGACAGCCCTACATACTACCACCACCTGATCAAGGTTGCACCCGTGCCGCCGTTTGAGATCTTGGAGGTGCGCAACAGCTCGATTGAATGTAGCTAGGTTTCCCCCAGCAACTGCATCACCGCCTAGATCTACATGCACTGTTGCGCCTTGCATCTGCAGCATGGCTTTTGTGTTAACAAGTTGTTTAGAGCCAGTGTGTGCAGATACATGTGCCCTACTGACATGCACTGTGTTTGATGTTCACTTCCCACATGCATGTTGCCAGCTGTCCCAGGAGCTCAAGCTTCACCTTGAACCAGGGGCCTCAAAGAAGGAGAACATTGCATTTGTGTCTGGTATACAGCTCCTTATGATGGGCCCGCAGGAGGCATCTGCAAGTACGGAAGCAACTGGCAGCTTTGCGCACAACGCAGAAGGTTCTGGATTACAACCTTACGTAGTCCTGTCCTATGGGGTGGCTGACACCTTGTCCCGTGTTCGGATAATGCCAATGGAAGAGGTGGAGCAGCTGTTTGTGTCAGCTCCCTGGAGCAAGCAAAGTGTGCAGGCAGGTGCTCCAGCGGTCAACAGCCCGGCAACCAAACATACCATTGAGCAGCAGATACTCATGGCAGATGTTGCTGGCCTTGAAAAGGCTATGGAAAATGGCAGAAACGGAGCTACTCCCATGGTCTGGAACGTGAAGCATTGTGGTACGCCTTGCTGCAGGGGCGGGGGCAAGAGCGGGGCAAGGCAGACGGGGGTCGCAACGACAGGGGGGGGGACCTGCTTGGTATGAGCCACCCCATATGAGCATGGCATTGTCTTGTGACGAAGGGACGTGAGCACATTATGGAGCAGATTGTGACCATCCGTCTTGAGTGCAACAGAGAATGAGCTTTGTAAAGACACACTTCGCTAGGCCAGCACCTGCGACACAAGAGCACAACCATACCACGTCAAGTGTGCCACAGTGTGTCATGTAGTGGCTTCATGTTGTTGTGTTGGCGGTGCTTGACGCTGCTGCCGCTTTTGTACAGGTGGAGATGACATGTGTATGTTGTGCCGCCTCTGCCGTGTACACACAGGGGGAGATGACATGTGTACAAGTATATTGAAAGCCAACATCCGTGTATTCAGCTGCTGGTCGCTGATCCCTTCCCAGGGCTCACTGGCCGACAAACAAAAAGGATGTATGTGTAGCGGTGAGCGGCAGCAGCAGCATCTTTACGGCAGGTGGTACGGTTGTCCACCTGCTGTTGGCATACAGACATCCCAGCAAGCTCATGTTTCTTGGCAGGCTGTGCTAACTGCAGCTTTGTGTGCAGTTGTAGTTTGTGTATCATGCTTTTATACAATCAACGCAGGCATGTGTCGTGTACAGATGTTGAGCAATCATTGCAATCTCAGTGACAGTTGGCATAGCTCACCAGCAGCCAAATGACATGGTGTTTACAGGCTCTATTGGAGAAACACCTGACTGCACATCGTCTATGCTTGCATTGTCCAGTACGATGAGCTTTGTGTAACCTTTTCACAACAACATTGCTCTGCTGCTGTAGGTCCAAAGCCGCTAAGCATGACGTACATGCCAGCCGATCACGTGGTCCCGTTTCTTGAGAGGTATCAGTGGGTGAGGGCTCTCTTCAGTGACTATGGCATGCCCGCTCAGCCCTATTTTGGCAGCCAGATGGTACAGGTCGCAGTGGTGCGCAACCCCATTACCAGGTGAGCCGCTCACATAGTAAGGAAACATTCAACGCTGCTCCGTGCAACCTGCCTTGCACGATGTCATGAATATGATGCACATGTGACCTGCAAGCCAGCAGGTGATAGCAAGCTGTCCTCACCATGAGCTTGCCACGGTGTTCTTGATAAACATTGTTTGTGTCTTTTTAGTGCATCCTCGATTCTCGAGTTACCGCTTTGTGGCATGATGTGCGCACAACGGTTATGCACAAGTGACCAACCAGCGTCTGAAAGGTGCGGACCTATTGTGATGGATGCGGATGCAGGTACATGCTCCATATTCAAGAGACAGGGCGATTGTACAACATACAGGAGCTTCAACAGCCCAACATGACGTTACCAGACATGGGTTCAGTGGCTGTCAACCAGGCTAACAATCTGCAGCTGCTGGTTCCCGACAATTACATGACGCGCTTTTTTGCTGGGCATACAGCCTTGGAAGATTACAGCCTGCTCAACACGCCTGTGACAGCAGATGTGTATCAGAAAGCCATTCACAACCTCAATCAAGTTGACATGGTTATTGTCTTGGAAGAATCACATTCAGCAGATGTGCAGGAGATGCTCAGAGTCATAGGATTGAAGCCATTCAGCCGTTCTACTACAGACAACCCAGCTAATGCTGCAATGTCGGACCCTGCATCATTGCCGCGGGAATTGTATGAGCAGCTTGCAGCACGTCACTTTCACGATATGCATCTGTACCAGTATGCAAGCTCTCGCCACACACGCCTGGTAGCTGCATGGCAGCACATCAAGCACCGGCAGCAGGTGGCGTGACGTACTCAGGTGTACAGTGCCTTCATTGATTACTGCAATATTCTAATCGCCTGTTAGTCAGTGTGCTGTGCAGCTCAAGGAGCTATGAGTGCGAGCCTCGCTGGCGGCCTGAACAGTGTCATAGAGGAAGGCAGCCTTATGAGGGATCTTTGTACAAGTGCAGCAACTTCGAGATGAGATGAGAAGGAACACCTGTAGGATTAGTGTGATGTGGTACGCACAGTAGACAGTTGACCTTGCTCAGCCAAGGCACCCTGCAGCATTGACCTGGGAGTGTAGTAAATGAAATGTAGCCTTCCAGTCAAGCTGTAAAGCCCTCAGTGGATTTTGTCTGCCTAGCAAGAACGCCCCTCCGCTTGTCTGCCTAGCAAGCATAGGACTGACCGCAGGCCTTGGCAGCAGTGGCAATCAGTGGGTTGCCGCAATTTCATCATGGCAGTGCCACCATGGCTTGTGAGCTGGGGAGGCCCTGCACGTGATTAGATGAGCGTGTGTCAAGAGTTTATCGGTATTTGAAAGCAACATTCAAAGCAGGTAACGCAGCTGAACGCGCTGAGAAGCTCCTACTGTACTACTACCGCTGCGGCTGTTACTGTTCTGCTGCTGCTGCCACCCCAAACAAACCCGGCTTATTGGAGTCCGTAATTAACTGTATAGCTGGCTGGTGTGCCTCTGATCATCATGATGTGCTATCGCAGCCCCTGTTTGCAACATGTACATGTGTCGACAGCACAGCCACAGCTGATGCAAACCAGTTACAACGTGCTGAACGCAACTGGGCAGACAAACTCAGCGATAAACTATATGTTTGATCAGCTAATCAATCGATCGTCAACGCCGAGGACCAGCGTTCGCTGCCATTGTAGACTCGCCAGGAACTTGGTTGGGCCTATTCCTGTAAACTACTTTCGCAGTTGCTAAAAACCTAGATGTGATTCCAGGTAATTCATACGTAGCTCTACGTAGCTGAAACCAGGCCGTACCAGCTTGACACGCCTGCTGCGTTGCACTGCAGCTACGCCCAACTACATATAACTTTACTTCTTCTACATTACAATACATTAAATCCAATTCCGCCAACCATCCACGTGATGCTATGGCGAGGTGTTAGTCCGCTGGGCTGCCAATTGTGGCCGCCGGCCACTATGACAATCTTAGCGTCGAAATATTTGTAACCTTAATTTTCATGTGTTTTAATTGATAAGACTAGGCTGGCACAGTGATCGGCGATCGTTAGTGAAGCTTGTGACGAGACCTCAGTAGGATTGGGCGTTGCATCACACTCCGCGGGCCTCAATCCAGCAGGATGACAAAGAACCTGCTGTTGTACACAGGTTTTGTCGCGTTCTGTATGTTCGCGGAAGCAGCAGGTGCGTAATGCGTCAACAGCCTGGCACATCAGCAGTTGCAAACGCTGCACTGCACTCACCGCCACCCGCACCCCCAGGCACAGAGAGGTCAACCGGGGACACTCAACAGACCATTACAAACCCCTCAGACGCGCAGCAGGTGCTGCAGAGAATGCTGGCCGTGCCAATAGCCACTCCGGGATCGGTGCTGGCGCTTGGGTACAAAGGCCTGGAGGCAGACACTCTGCGCAACTGGCACTTGTTGGCACGCAAGCTCAGCACAGAAGGAGCAAATGTAACGGTTGTTACATATGGCGGGTCCTTGACCGCAGGCTATTTAGCAGGCAACGAAGGCAGTTGGGTGGAGCAGCTGGTTGTTTGGCTCAAGGTGGGTTGCTGCTTGAGAGCAGCATGTTGCCATTCCGTTGCAAAAAGCTTTACATGCAGAGGTATCTGGCACAACCCAGGTATAAAGTCATCCAAGCATTAGGTGCACTCAACTGTGCAACCAAACTGATGTTGTCATCTGGGAGTTGCTCTGGTCATTGCTTGCTGTTCACAAGTTGGTGCACGGTGGGCTACGGAGTAATCAATTTGAGCCTTGATGACAACAGGAGCTGCACCAGTGGTGGCAACTGTAGCAAGGTTGCAAGCAGAACAAACCCCTTACTGCAAGACAACCATTGTCACCATCTGCCTGCCGTTCTTTGCAGGCTGCGTTTCCCAGCGTCAATGTCAACGTCATGAACTTGGCACGTGGAGCAAGCGACGTTGTTGTCGCGGCAACATGCTGGTATCAGTACATGCCACAGGTCAGCACTTACTGCTTCGCTACTCTATCACAAGGAATTGGTTGCCGTTATGCCGTGCATGATGATGATGAGGATATGTCAGCACCATTTCCTCCAACGAGTATGCCAATTGCAGCTGGGGACCTGGTTGTGGTGAAGGGCATTACAGAGTACATGTAACCAGTGCTGCTGCTGTTGCTGCTGTCGCTGCTGTTCTTGATGCAGGAGACTGATCTAGTGCTGGTTGAGTACAGCCTGAACGGCTGCCGTGGTAGATCCAGCAAGCCTATGTGCAGCACCATCACCATGCCACGGGTGCGCAGTGCAACTGTTGCTGGCAGCAACACCGCCCATGCTGATACAGTGTCGTTGATGACACATTACAGATCATGATAGTGCAGCACTCCAGACAGCGTGGCTTGTGCGCAGCCAATCGTGTTTATTGCCTGCAGTTGATGCGGCAGGTTGCATTCCAATCATACCAACACATTCAGTGTGCTTAAGTGGCAACTGCTGGTGTACAGGCAGCACATGCGGTGGCCCCCCGCAAGCCAAAAGCCGCTAGGTTGGTGCATGTATTGTGCCATGCTAAACATGCTAAACAAGTCATACCGTGTTGACACGGGGTGTGCCCGGCCTCAGGCTGAGGCTCTACATAATCATATCCTGCAACATGGTATGGGCACACGTCTATCAATCTCGAGTACCTGCCCACCGTGTGTTGCTGTTGTTGTCATGCATCAGGTTGCCAGCTATGAGAGCCTGTACCGCAGGGTTATCCGCAGGGCACCCAGCGCAGCACTCATGAGCGTGGCTATGTTCAGCTTTTCAACCTACTTAACGCCCACCATTGACAACACAACAGCCCAGATGCTGCTGCCAAACCCCTTCCACAACTCAGGTGAGGCCCTGAACCAGTAGTAGTGTTGGCAGCAGTAGTGTGCGTGCTCAAAGGCCAACCGCAAAGAGCTCGCCCTGCATGATTGCATTGCTCCTGTCCGACTACTTTCACTGTTGCAGGCAATGCTGCGTATGCTGCATTGAGCCACGACCTTGTAGTTTACAGCCAACTTTACAGCCTGTGTTGATAGTATCAACGTGTTTGAAACTCCACCGAGCAGCATCATGCTGGCAGCAACCGCATGCGTGTTCTCGACCCTGAATCTTGCAGGCGAAGAGCTGCATAGCATGATTGCTCGGCGCTACGGTGCCCCCACGGCGTCTCTGCGCAACAGCCTGTACGACCTTTTGTACGACGATTCCTCTGCTCTGCGACTTCTGGGTGCTACACGATCCACACTGATGGCTGACTACATACATCCAACAGCAGCAGGCTTCAAGGTGTACGGAGACGTTGTTTCTTATGCTGTGCGGCAGACACTGGCGGCGGTGTTTGCCAACGGAGCTAATGATCCTTCTAACGATGCACTGATTGCTAGTGGAGGGCTGCCAGCTTCAATCAGCCCTGTTGCAGCCCAGCAGGACACAGATGTTTGGTGCACAGAAGGGAGCAACTTCAAAGCAGCAGCGTCCTGTATAGGGAAGCCTAGCAGCTGTCAGTGGAGAACATCAAGCTTCAATGTTAAATGCCCACATCTGAATTGCAGGATGCGCGGTTACTATACAAAAGGGCAGGGACAGATGCTTCACATTAATGTGGACACCAGCATGTTATCAGGAGCTAGGACTATCACTGCAAGAGCGGGCAATAGCTCTGAAGCAGACCCGTGGGCTGGCAATAACAGTTTTACCGGAGTCAGCACTGGCCCTACTGATCGTTTCGTGCGGAGATACCTGGCCGTCACATACTTGCAGAGCAATATCATGCCTGCTGAGCGCATGGGTGTTGCACATCTGGCATGTGTTCAAGGCTGCAGGTGCAGGCGTGTGCAGTTGGCTTTCCGGGGAGAGGTCAGCACTGGCATTGCAGCGACAGAGGTGAGCCAGCAAATGGTATACTTTGTCACATATTGAGTCTGCCAGCAACCGTTGCGAGTGGCATCGTAGCCCACACTGTAGATAAATTGGCTGATCATTTCTGACACGCTGTCATTGCCTTTGGAAAGCTTCTGGGGGAGAATGGATCCCCAGTTGGAGGCAGACAAAAACACAGATTCCTGTACAGCAAACGCAGTGGTAGGGAGAAAAGCTTGCCAATTGGTGCTCAACTGACTAATGCTATTTTGGTGTGCGGTTGCAGGTGACAGCGCACCCGCAGTGTGTTGCACACATCACCATCCAACCCAATCCAACAACTGGAGGAGATGAGTTTGCTGTGACAGGAGTAGCAGTCATACCATTTTCAACAGCAGCCCCAGTTAGCCCAATCGACCATGCAGACATGAATGCCGGCAGAGCTGACGGTAACCAGTTGCCTGTCAGCTGGCCGTGACACCGTTGATTGAAGAGTCAAATGGTCCTGTTCCTTGATAATAGTTTTGCATTGCAAAGCCTTGTTTATGCAATATGTTGCAGGAATGCTGAGAGCAGCCATCCGCACTGCCAGTGTTTTGGAAGTTATCCAGCACCGTAACTCAAGCACAGCTACAGCACAGCAGATAAGTACATTGCCAACAACACATGTTTCGCACACAGAGTTTGCGCCACAGTCAGATGGAGTTGTGCGGCAACAGTGGACGTCTAGCAGCAGTCTTAGGCCAGCCTGGTCTTTTACAAGGCTAGTAGCCTGGGAACTTCCCAGGCCGTGGCACGCCCGTGGAGATTTGCACAGGTGCTGTTGCACGCTTTGCCAAGGCAATATCCAAGTGGGACTGCTGAACATATCCTGCTCCCGCCCTGGAATGATGGGCGCCTGCACACCCCACTGGGTGCGACTGAGCTGCATTCATTTCATAAGCAGCGCCAGGACAGGAAGTGCAGTCTATGACAGATGGAGCCATCTGCAGTTGGCATCAACAGTAAAAGTTACCATCGTAAGAGTTGGTTGCAGTCAGCACTTGCAGCATGCCATGCCAGCTGGTAGCTTTTGCTTAGAGAAGCGTGCTTGGTGCGTGCCTGAACTTGACTTGTTTGATCATTGCTTTGGCATGATTGCGGCTGCTCAGAGCTGGTCTCAGTTGCTTAATGAGAGCACTTGGCTGCTGTCCTGAATTGGAACGCACAGTGTCACATGCTGACGTCGTCAGCCGACTTGAGTTAGTGGCTTTATTCACTGTTCTCGCATGTATACAAGGAGGACTGCTGGCAGCATATATGCGGCATATGCTCAGGCAGGCGTGTCTGCTTTTGAAGCGTAGGAGTTGTACATAGTTGTTTGTTACTGTGTTGCACTTGTTTGATCATTGCTTTGGCATGATTGCGGCTGCTCAGAGCTGGTCACAGTTGCTTAATGAGAGCACTTGGCTGCTGTCCTGAATTGGAACGCACAGTGTCACATGCTGACGTCGTCAGCCGACTTGAGTTAGTGGCTTTATTCACTGTTCTCGCATGTATACAAGGAGGACTGCTGGCAGCATATATGCGGCATATGCTCAGGCAGGCGTGTCTGCTTTTGAAGCGTAGGAGTTGTACATAGTTGTTTGTTACTGTGTTGCACTTGTTTGATCATTGCTTTGGCATGATTGCGGCTGCTCAGAGCTGGTCACAGTTGCTTAATGAGAGCACTTGGCTGCTGTCCTGAATTGGAACGCACGGTGTCACACGCTGACGTCGTCAGCCGACTTGAGTTTGTGGCTTTATTCACTGTTCTCGCATGTATACAAGGAGGACTGCTGGCAGCATATATGCGGCATATGCTCAGGCAGGCGTGTCTGCTTTTGAAGCGTAGGAGTTGTACATAGTTGTTTGTTACTGAGTTGCACTGCATAGGCTGTGATGTAAGTCGCCCACATTGGGTTCAGATCTGCAGTTGCATTTTGTAGCTCATGCCAAGTGCAGCAGTGTGGTTATGTGTGGTAAGGTAGCTTGGCCAGAATATGTTTACGGCTTGGCATTGCAGCATTTGGATTTTTTAGTGGCCCTGAACATAGAGACAATAGCCAATCACGTCGCAGAGACGCAGATGATGCTTGGAGGTTGACCACTATGTCTTTTGTGGTTACTGACTGCTCAGTACGTGCATACTGTGCACAGTCTGCTGATTGATCCGTGGCAAGTTGAGTCAATGAACGCCCTTCAGGGTTCCCTGCAGGGACGAAGGTACACACTAGGTCTGGTGTTCACTGCACAACGGGTCACATGTGAGGCTCACATACTGTGTCAAGCTCTCCAAAGGAGTTCGTTCAGCGTGTGTGATGTGCAAAACTTAATCAGAGGCTGCAGTATGCAGTGTGCCACACTAGCTTGAAGCTATATGAAGAGCTAGACCATCATCATCATCATCATCATCATCATGTTACCCATTAAGCCATAGCATCAACGCCATCGGCCCCGCGCCCCTCAGGAGCGGAAGAAAGAGGGAGCACTGCTCCATTGTGTTTGCAATTATTACGCACATCCCAAGCTTGGACAAGATACTCAGCAATGCTCCTAGATATCACTCGGCACACCCCCCTACTACCCCAAATATCATCAGAAACAAAACGCAACAACTTAGTGGATGCATCAGTCAAAGACAACACATTGCGCAATTTTTCAGCGCCGCCAGCAACATCACGCAAAACAGACCGAATTTCATCAAGCATAGTATCCCTCTGAGCAGAAGTAGCGGGACAACCAAACATCAGATGTGACAAAGACTCAACACCCTGACCACAAGCAGGACATGCTGTGTTAGAATCAGCTCTGCTGCCACCATAACGACTGGTACGCTCATGCACACAAAGACAGCCCATTCGAACACGCATCAGCAACTCAATACCACGCGTTGGCGCACCAGAACACAAAAATGGCCCAGCCCTTTTAAAACGCATGGCATCAGCATGTGTAGGGTGCACATGCGTGATGTAACGGCTCAAAGTAGAGTGCTGCAGTGATTCACAAACAATTGTGTCTGCATGCCGCTTCCTGACCTGACGGTTGATGTGATTCTTGCACGCATTAGCTCGATCAGCCGCCGCCTGAAGAGCTAGACCATGGACTGCAGACATTCCAGCGCTTGGTCAAACCTGCTGATGGTGCATGCTGTTTCTTCTCCGAGAATGATACGCCACGAGTTGTGGTGGCTCGAGACTGTGACACAACGCTGCCAGCAGGCAGGGTCTGCCATCGGCTGCAGCTGCCAGACATTGCTGGGGTACCACATGCTGCAGGCGGGTGTCCGTCCTGCTTTACTTGCGTGCATGTGCTTTCCAGTGCCCCTACATTCCTCACATGCTGCAATGCAGCCCAAGACAGCCTGCTGAGCAGCAGCAGTGCCTGCTGCCCGCCAGCAACACTGTGGCACAAGCAGCACCCCAGCAACTTGTTTCACCACGTGGGCAGCTTCAGGCGGTTCATGCTACTTGCTGTTGAGCATGCCATGCTCACACGGTGTGAGCGGGCATGCCATGTCTCAGTGTCCATGCAGTGGTGACGTTGACGGCTGAAATGGAGGTGGCCTTGTGCGGCGCGCGCAGAGCGGTCACCAAGTTGGTTACTGGCCTGGCAGGCTATTCAGCGTTGGAGGAGTTCCTCCGTTTTGCACTTTTCACACAATGCACGCGTTTGCAGCCAAACTGAAAGCACTGAGTTCAGACATTGTACGTCCTGATCTGCGCCGGGCAAGGGGCTGCCTCTCCAGCGGGACTGCGGTGAAAGTCAACCTTTTTTTCAGGGAGCCCTGGACGTGACAGGCTTGACAACATGTGCCCCATCATGACTTGGAGTCAAATGCTGACTGCGTGAACCTGGTCGAGGCTGGTTAGACGGCGGCCGAACCCCACCTTGGTGGAACCAAGCCCCTTTCAGGCTAGTGTAACCAGGTTATAAGCCGTTACCAACTTTGGACTGCTGCGCGCTGGGTGGCAGCCACTGGCGGCCGCGGTACAAGCACTGCGGAAAAACTCCGAGGCTGTGGCCAAGTGTGCAGTCCTGGTCTCAGAACAGCCGTGCTTGCAGCCTCTTCGAGTGGCTGTGGGTTTGGGAGCCTGATTATTGACTACTGATCTTTGGGAGAGCTTGCAACAACCACACTGCACCACACTGCTGGCCGGGGAGGCAAATCGAGCAATGAGTCACTGAAGATGTAATTCAATTGCAATGATTACAGGACAACCTTTCTTTTTGTGTTATCAAACACACACCCCGACATCAGCCACAGTCAGCCTGCTGCCACCTGCTTGCATGCCTGCAACTTCTCCTGCCGGTTGATATGTGTGCGTGATCCACCACCGCAAAGCACTGGTGCGCTGGTAAACAATCACGGGGTGGGAGGGTCTGGTGGCGGGATATCTGCATGCTTGAGCATATGACCAGAGACAGATGCTGCCTGTTACAGCTCCAGGTCCAGGGTGCGTGCATGCTACTGTTGCTCTTTATCACCTGCTGCTGACTGCAGTTCTTTGGCTGCTATGTTTTTTCTAATTGTATATTAAATGATGTAGAGAACACTGGCCAGGATAATGTGCACCGGATGGTTTACTGGCGCCGGATTTTTAGCTCCAAGGAAGGATCCGCCTAAAACGTTCACTTCACTCTCCCTGGACGCAGAAGGGATGGTGCCCCAGAAGCTACAGGATCTGGTCAGCTATGGTCTACTTGCTCAACATTGACAATCAGCGAAGCATTACAGTGGGTCCAGCCAGCCTTACGTGCATGCGCAGCCTTGCATGTGTGAGCAGCCTTGCATGCAGGGGTTGGGTGTCACTGCTAGAGTGCTACAAAGTCTTCACAAGGCAACCACTGACGATGTAATTGATTAACCAATTTCCGCTTGGTGGCCATCGTCAGGCCCATGCCAACTACTGCTCACTTGCTCCATTGTCGCCCAAGTATGCCATACTGTTACTGACAGTCACGGTAACAGTGCCATGTTGTCACTGGGGTGTCATGCTGACTGTGCGGGTGACAGTTATGAGACCACAATACACACATACTAAGCCCCCACATTCAGCACCATCACAAACTGGAACATAGCATCATCTATTTGTGCTGTGCTGCCTAATCCCACTGTGCTTAACTGCCTGCCATGTCACTGCCCCGGGCATGCTGCAGCCATGCTTTCACTGGCTTTGCCGGCACACTGCTGTGTTGGTGGCTGCTGCTGCTGCTGCTGCCACTGCTGCCACTGCTGCTGCTGCTGCCTTCATTAAATCAACACTGCATCCGTATCGGACTGGGTACTGCCGCAGTTGGCAACATCATGGCAATCACTGACACACTGTATCAGTGCTTTGCCTTGACCAACGACTTCCGCAATGATGGTGGGTTTCTGTGCGCAACCACCAGCCTACTGCCAACTTGGCGTTGGCAACGCCTGCTGATTCACGCACATGAGAATACTGCTGCACCACTTCATCATCTACTTGTGCCAGGTGCATGCTGACCATACGGACCATTGGTCATCACCAGCATAGGCGCTGCACGGAATGCCACAATACGAGCACCAGCACAGGTGCAGCACGGACTGCAGCAGCTGCCACTGCCAAAAGGAGGACAGCAGTTCCTTAATGATTGTCACCTGACAGGACCGCATCAGCCACTGTCACCTGACAGGACAGCCATTCAGATGCTAGAACAGAAACAGCCGGAACCAACACATTGTGAAGCTAGTAGCATTTACTTGTTCGTCGCATGCACAGATTGCCCCAGGCAGTCCATGCAACAGCTATCCGTGCATGACCTAGGGGTTCTCAAGCTAGTAGCACCGTTCAAGGCTACTAAGGCTTTGTATGCGCCCATGGGGCTGCACCAACACCCGTAACTGTACAGCCAGTGCCAGGCTATCAAAGATCCAAGTTTGCAGCACGTGCTTGCTGCGATATGGATGCTGCTGCTGCTAGCGACAGCAACTGAAACTGCCAGTCAAACTGCTGGTTATGCGCGGTGCGTCATAGGATAGAATAGCCACACATGTATGCAATAGGCCTGCCACCTGCTGTTGCAAGGCACGGTCAGCTGGATAAACATCCCCTGGTGTGGCAAGGTTGCAGGTCTTTGTACCAAAAGCCAACACTCATGTGCCGCTTGTTTGGCCGAGTTCTGATATAACGGAACAGACGAGTTTATGCTCCACTGGTTTATGCTCCACTATGATAGTGAGAACCTATGAAGGGCCACCATCATAGCTGACTGCAGCAAATGATTGTTCCATGCAGCTGAATCACAGGCTAGCAGCTTGCACGTGATTTGGAACGCGTCTGCTACATGTGCCAAGCATGTGCCCTGACTCCTGAACAGATGCTGGGCAACCATCCCCACATGAGCACCGCTCTTCTGACAATCAAGCAGTAGCTGCTCGCGCCATGTTGACGAATTCATGGTGACGCAACATGGCACACACACAAAGTGCACAGCTGACCCTGTTCCAGGCTGCATAATGCTGACGCTTGATGATGAGCAAAACAATGCATGCTAAACATGCACAGAATCCTCTGAACGTCCGCATGGCCCTTCAGAGTCAACGCAGCCTGCGTGCCGGGACACCAGGGCCCACAAACTGCCGGATTCATAGCCTATTATGATAATGTTGTGTATAATGACATGTCCAAAACAACCAGCACATGGCTGGCAAAGCCAGATCCATACGTTATGTGAGCCACCAACAGTTGCCAAGTCTGCACTCAACAGGCTTAAACATTGAACGAATCCGGGCTGACTGTGTTGACCCAGCAAGGTGCAGCACGCTGCCGTGCTGCTGCACTGCCCAAACAGGCAGCTGCAGCTGCTGCAAAAGCGTATCGCCCCCAGTGTATGTAAGCGCACAGGTATTCACACAATCGTGCCAGCGACTGCTAAACTGCTGGGCCAGACTGTGCATGACTGGCATATCCAGAGTGTGCAATGTCATGTTGTACGCCATAGCCAGCAGTGCATGTGTTTGCAATCATATGGATGCAGCACACACCACAGATGGTTCTAATCCCAAATCCGTGCTGTTCTTGATGAGAATATGACAACGCTGGTGCATGTTGCCGGCAGGACGTGCTTGGAGCGCGGCCTTGATGAACTTACACCAGTTGCAGAATGCATGACTCGTGCATGAAAACCCACAACCGGGTTCATTACAACCGCAAAACTCTCTACAACAGGTTGCCTTAGCAGCAGCAGGCATGGTTGTATCAGTGATGGCAGTGCACCGCCGTCAGCTGCTATGGCATGCCCATCGTGTGCTGAACGAGCACGCAGCCTGTGAAACACAACATGCAAGGAGTGGCCATTACAGCACAAGCTTTATCTTGATAATCTTCATGCGTTGGACAAGCTTGCCGATGCAAATGGACCTGTCCATATACGGACATCAAGGATCCCAACATCAGCTCTCTTATCCAATTCAAGCTAACAGTATTAACAAGATAACAGTAACAAGCGAGTGGCCTGTGAAAACCTGAAGGAATCGATCATACCAGCACAAGGTTCACCATAACTGTCTGCATGCATTGGACGCAGCAGCAGCCTGGCTATACAGCACACAACCACGAAGCCCCGTTGGCAACGAGCTTGAGGCGCCCACTTGCTGCTGGAGTGGCGCCGACCTGCTGTTGAAGCTGTCATCCTGGACCAGCTGACATCTGTGCAAACACACCTCTCCACAAAGGCACGTCAAAAATGGCAACATGAGCTCCGAGCTCAGCAAGGCTTGCGCACTGCAACAAGCTGACACTACCATTCCAGTAACATTGCCTCGCATGGTCGTCACAGGAGCACATTCAAAACACATGCAACGCACAGACCCGCATGCAACGCACAGACCCACAACGGCGTGCGGTTTGGCCCGGATGCGGCAAGATCAGGACGTTGGATGCACCCACGTAAGCCATGCCCGTGCCGCGCCCATGGAGCCGCCGCCGAACAAAGTGTAGCTGCTCACAGCTTCGGTATGCTCTCTTTGTCACTGCCGCAAGCCAACGATGCAACTCCGGCAACGTCGCCTGACGGCGCTGACATCAAATACACATGTTAATAATAATAATAATAATAATAATAATAATAATAATAATAATAATAATAATAATAATGATGATAGAGCACCAACCCCAAATCATGCGGTTTGCCAGCATCGACCCGCCCAAAACCACAAAACAACAGCAGCACCAGGTTACAGCACAGCCACGATCAGCCTTCCTCGTTGAGTTATCACCGATTGATTGATATTACTCACCCCCCATGGCGCCCCGTAAACACACAGACACATAAGCAACACCAAAATATTCAAGTTATTTCTATGCACAACATTTGCACGAGTGTCTCCAGAATCATTTGTTGCATGTCATTATGACCTCGGTTGGGTTATCGCCAGTGCTGGCATGTGTCAGCGATGTTGAGCTGCACATCATCAGCGAATGCCATGTTGCTACAGACGCAAACACAGACTGGCTGTTGTGTGAGCACGGGCTGCATGCAGTACAAGCATGACCAGCACGGTTGACTCCAGCTAGCTGATGCAAGCCAGCCAACAGGATCTACTTGCGGTTGCCCTGCGCTGCAACAGCAGCAAGTAGACTCTTTTGTACTTCCATGACCTGCTGCTGCAGCACCTGCAACTGCGTCTGCTGTTCATGCACTTGTTGCTCAAGCTCTGCGTGTGCGGCGGCATCTGCCGACTGCCATTCTTGCTGCCGTAGTTGCCGCTGCTCAAACATTAGGCGCATCACACCAGCCAGGTGCTGCGCCATCAAGTCCTCCCTGGCAGTGCCCAAGACGGAGTTGCTGACACCTGGTGCAGCGGGTAAAGCTGCTGCAACTGTGCATGGCGCAGCAGGCACCTGCTGCTGCTGCTGCTGCGGCAGCGACTGCTGTGGTGGCAGGACATGCTGATGCTGCTGCTGAAGCAGTCCAGTGGGGTTGCTGTCTGCAGAAGGCTCCAAAAGCAGCTCTGCAGTCAGCAGTGAACTGCTGCCTAGCACAGTAATGTGAGGCTGACAAACACCCTCCCACTGCAGATCAACCCGTGTGTGCTGCCAGGGATCTGGCTGCTCACAGGGCTGGCTGTAGCCAAACTGCTGCTGCTGTTGCTGCTGCTGCTGCTGCTGCTGGCAGGTGTGCACGTGGTTGCAGAAGTTGAAGCCGGACACTGCCGCAGGGGCCCTGTGCACTTCAAGCATTGTCGTTGGAGCAGAGGCTGTACCCTCCAGGTGACTGGTGTAGCTGTGCTGGCTGGGCAGCTGCGGTTGCTGCAGCGGCGCGAGCGGCACGCCATCCACAACAGAAACAGCCATGCCAGAGCTGCTGGTTGGCGACAGCAAAGACGGCATGGACAAAGTGACCGGGGTAACTGCCTCCCCTTGCTGCTGCTGCTGCTGCTGCAAGTAGTATGCATGCTGCTGCTGCTCATGCTGCTGCTGATGAGGCAGGGGCGGCACATGCTGCTGCAGGTGCTGCTGCAGGTGCCACGTCTGCACGAGGCCACCGCCGTCAGCACAGTCGCCATCGTTTGGCGAGGGCAGCAGCTCATACAGCCAATCATCGCGGCCTTCAGCCGAGCTGTCAAGGAGCGGCGACTGAGCACCCGACGTGAAGCCGCCAGTGATGCTGCCACTGATAGGCGTGGTAACCCGCTCAGCAGGCTGCTGTCGCTGCTGCAGCAGCAGCTGTTGCTGCTGCTGTGTAGCGAGGCTGCTACTGTCAGGTGACCACTTGTTACTAAGTGCTGTCTGTGCATGTTTGTGAACAGCCGATGCTGCGTTCCACGCATGACTTTGACTAGTGATATCTCCGCTGCCCGTTGCGTGCGGAGCTGCGCTGCTGTGCGCAGGTGGTAGAGCTTCCATCGAATAAGAACTTGCTGGCGCACACCACCAGCCACTATGCTGCCGACGCCACTTTCAATGCTATCGGCTGCTTTCTGCAGCCTGATCACTGATTCGCAGCTGCAGCACCACCTGCAGACACCGCCACTGGCGTTCGTTAGCAGGCAAGTTTGCGCTCAAGCGTATGCATGCATGTTCCTTTAACATATCTATAGGGCAAAAATGTTCAGTGCTACATAATTGACAGCAAAACGTCCAAGACGTGACCTCGCGTCCGCTGCAAGTGTCTCAGCGCTTGCTGCATTCCCGTGCAGAGACAAGCTCGTGTGGCGTCCCCCACCTGCTTCAACTTGAGAACATCGTTTACGCTGCTTGAATGTTCGATGGGTGGCTAAGCTTGTATGCCTATCAATCTAGCGTCACGAACAGCTGAGTGGCAGTGTACAGCTGCGCAGGAGCTGAACAGCTAAAATTAAGGGCTTTGCATGCGATTTTACATTGATAGGTGCATCTTGGTCAACGACCGGATGTTAGCAAGTGACCCCAGTGTTGTAGCGTCAACTGACTAGTGACTAGTGACCTGTGACTGCCGGTCATTTGCAACAACGGCACAAGGTCAATCATAGCAAGAAATAATACTTGATTTTAAATCACACGTTTTCATCCCGGTGTATGGGAGCAAACCTACACAACCAGGCACACCACGTTGTCAGGTCGCCCGGCTTCCACCTACTGTCT
Organism: Tetradesmus lagerheimii; assembly: GCA_902809745.2. NCBI lineage: Eukaryota > Viridiplantae > Chlorophyta > Chlorophyceae > Sphaeropleales > Scenedesmaceae > Tetradesmus > Tetradesmus lagerheimii. The sequence goes on along the minus strand of CADDIJ020001619.1, from coordinate 59,318 downwards.
AGCTTTTCGCCGTTATAAAACTTTCAGCGCCTTTTTATCGTCCAGAAGTGCGGCCAGCATAGCTAACAAAACGGCGCGTCAACAGGCAGGATGAGTCACGCTGGCATAGCTGTAGCTTTGCAAAAGACGCAGTTGCATCTGACTCATCTGCTATATATTGAGTCGTGGAATGAACTATTGTCTAACGGCAGCAGCATTGGAAGTGCAGTACACCTATGCAATCGGCCGCTGCTGGCTACCGTACGCGTTGAAGGGGTGGACACCGGATGTCCGGAGATGGGTCTCGCCGAGTCGGGGATATCCCCTACCGCGGTGATTAGCTCGGAATTCGTCTGCACCGTCTGTGTTATCGTGCTGTTATGCTCAATAAGCACTCATCGTAGTGGCAGGCGTGAATTCCCGTACTGAGCATGCTAGCACGTGCTTAGTTTACCGTGCTTGTTTACCCGCTTACTTTGTTACATAATCAAGGGAGCGTGCTCACGCCCATACATGGCCCCTGACACGCCCATCTCCTTCTGCCCCCTCCCCCCCTCCTCATCCCACGCTATCATATCGGATTGGTGTTATCGGTGGTCATCACAGGTCATCTGTTGATTGAATGGTGGTGATCACTGATGCCACCTGTACCCCCTGGTGCACACCTCCAAGTTGGCGCCCAACCCTGCAGCCGATACAGCGCCCTTCAGGCTAGCCCCTCGACCGTCGGGCCTGGGGCTGATGCACATGCCGGACTGCTAATGCCTGTCACAGGCCCTGTGGCACAGTACCCCTACATTCTTTCAAAGTACTGGCAGTCAGTTGAGCAGCACTGTAGTACAGACTAGTAACCTAGCACATTGCCGTACTGTGACTCACATAACATGGGCCCAAGCTGGAGCTTCAAGCAGTACTAGTGCAAGGGGGGACATCAGGCTATGGTTTTTATGATGATGGTGATTCCTAGGCTATGGTGAGGTAACCACTGGTGTTTCAGGTTAGCTGTACAAGCAGCATATGAGAAAAGAACGGAATTAGACAGATCCCCATCATGTGCATTTTGAGGCCACCTGCAGGCCCTGCAGCCATGACATGGTTATAGATATCCTTGCAACGCCGTACAGTGCGGCAAATCAGCACATGAGTGACTGTCATGACAGCAGTGACACTGACAGCAGCCGCTGCTGCGGCAGCGGCAGCAGCAGCAACGGCATCATCATCATCAGCAGCGGGGAGCACGTGCCAAACGAGAGTGCCCACTGCTTCATGAAATCAAGTTCATAGCCTGTGTGTGCGGTGCAGCAATTGTGCAGGCCATGGGGTCCAACAAGCAAGATGTCAGCTTCAAACTCGATTGACTCAGAAGATTCCATCTCAGATCAAGGGGCATAGTGAATTTCAATATGTCACTGTGACAGTCGTCAGTCACAGCAGTAGTAAACAGACGCAGCAACCGGAGCCGCCGGTCGAGGAGGCCGACTTTGCTGCCTGAACCTGGCCAGGACACCGTGGTGAGTCACCACTGGTGACCACACAGCGAAAGCTATCAGCACATTGGATGTGCTGATCTCACAGGCAGACACACCGCCAACTCTGCAAACACAGGTCAGGAATGACGTGAGTACTCTGCCATGTATCAAACTTTTGAAAAGTGGAGAGGCATCCAGTGAATAATTTGCACTTACGTACTTGCCGCGTGACAGGCCACGGTAGGGTCCATTTAAGAGCCAGGTAGTTTGGCAGCCGCTGCAAACTCTTACGGTAAGAGAACATAGCACGTGCATAAGCACCGGGCTCAGCAGTTAACAGCAACCAAGTGCCCTGGCCCGGGGTGACCTTCTCGACTAGTAGTCTGGAATGGTCCCCAGTCTGCCAGACGGTGGCACGGTCACAACCGTTTGACCTTGAAGGTCGTCACCGTGCAGAATTATATTCCATACTACTAGTCTTTACAAAACGAACATACTGCTGCTGATACAGGCAAGCTGCTATCTGTGCTCTGTTGCTGTGCTGCTACCCGTGCCTTGCTGCAGCCAGCGCAGTGGACCACATACGCGGACGTCCTCCATGAAAGCACTCAGGTCTTGACACCACCTGCTTTTATGAATTATCCACACTCAGTTGAGGTGAGTAGAATCAATAAGGCCCCAGTAAGCATACACGAGCTTGCACACACACTAGTACTCTGGGCTGCGCACCGATCATGAAAACATCACATTCACAAGGTACATCATGCCATCTGTGGTGGTAACACGAAGCACAAAGCAGGCCCCTGGACGCGCGCTTGCCATCTTTGATGTCCTGAAGTAATAAAACAATCTACCAAGGCTTGTATTGCAGAACTCTCTGGGGGGAAACACTGAGGTCGCCAGCTGTATTTGCCTTGCGTTGGGTCCTCTAGGACAGCTTGGTCGCTCCTCCCCCACCCACTCCTCAGAGCTGATGACTCTGCTGGCTGGGCACATTCTGCTTCCATTGCCGGCAGCAACGGTGAATGGTAGAACGACTGTTCTGTTAACAGCCATGACAAGAAAGTAAGTCAGGTTTCTTGGAGTGCTGCTTGAGTTGCTGCCCGTGTTGGGCTGCATCATCCACGGGAACTGCACATCCCACAGACACCGAGAGGTCAACACTCCGTTGCGCAGGAACGTTTCCTCTTTGAGGCCCAGTGCTGACGGACACTGGCAGCAACCACTATCGCCAGCACCACTGATACACTGGCATCCAACTGCATTGTCACACACGCTGGGGACCCTGCATGCTCCACACACTGTTCTCTGGCAGCCTCCCCCGGCTGGACTGCTCCAGCTGCCGTTAGATTGACAGGTTGTGTTGTAGCCAAATCCATTCCAGCCGGCCGCGCACGTTGCTCTGCAAGTCCGACCCATTGCAACATTTGCAGAGCAGTTTTGCGACTTTGTGACAAGGAACTCCGTGCCAGGCATCAACAGCTGCGGCTGCTGACATGTGCGAGCACATGACGCTGATTGGTCAGTGCATAACCCTGCTGTGCCGTTCAGCAAAGGACAGACGCTGCCCGGCGCACGATACTTGTAGCGGCAGGTGACGTTCCCTGATGATGCCTGGATGATGTTTCTGCTGGTGTTGAAAGTCAGGCAGAAGTAAGGCCTGCTGCAGCCATCATCCCGCACTCCTGCACACGCAGATACAGGAACGTCATAAGTGCAGCATGTGCAGTCCACTTGAGCGTTTGGTTTGCTGCACAGTGCGACAATCACTGCTCTGCATACGCAACGCAGTCCGCAATCAGCACACACCGTGCCCACTCAAGGTGACGGCCCCTGCTCCTGGATGCACAGCGCTCATGAAGCACGTGCATGCATATCGTGTCACTGTTGTGGGCAGCCAAAGGCCGCCTGTAACAGGTGCTACTTCAGCAATGCATCTAGGATCTTCTCATGACCTGTGCCGTGCAGTTTTAATTCTTCCTACCTGAAGACGCCTCAACACAAGCGGGCACCGCCCTCTGTGTCTTGCAGTTGAAGGGCAGCGGCTGGCTCATATTCCGCGCCAGACACTCGTAGGCAGCTCTCACATTGAGCATGCCCCCACCCAGGACCCAGGAAGGCTCCGGCAGCCCAGGCAACTGTGAACTGCCAGAAATCAGGCATCGTACAACTTGCGTGTTTGTAGCATTAGGAAACGCATTGCGCAGCAGCATTGCTGCTCCTGCTACGTAGGGAGCTGCCATAGAGGTTCCTGCAGCCAGAAGATTCACCAGGGAGGCTGACTTGATGCAGCAGGCTCCAAGTATTTAGCAAGGGACCAAAACAAAGGCAGGTGTGTGCCTGGATATGCAGAACAGCACTAGTCTAGTGCTGTAATAAAGTTTATTGAAAGCCATCTCATCTGCCCTCAACCGGGCTTAAGTGTGCATTTGACCGGGTGCTAAGCTAGCAGTACATCCCCGTTTATGACAATCAAAGTTGGTTTGCCAGATGCTATGAAGCGTGAGGCATGCTGTGGCACTGTACCTGTCTTGCTGGCTGTCTGCCACATGTTGGGGCCGCCAAACGTAGGCCATGTGGAGGTGATGTCTGTCCCTGGAGCAGCAATGCGTACAGCTGCGCCATGATTGCTGGAGTAGGCCAGCTGCCTGGACGCATCTGTGTTGGCAACAGCGATGACGCAGTCTGCAGGCGGAGCAGCAAGACCCATGCATCTGTGGTGAATCTTTGTAGCTTGGCGCCTGCCATGAAGGTTGATCAACAGATGCCACCCAATGCAGCCCAAACAGGAAGATGACTTGATCTCATCCACCTTTGCCGTGCACACTGTGCCATGATGGCAAATGCCATCCACTAGGCCAAACTGGGCCTAATTGGTTAGGGTGTTTTGGGGGTTACCCTCGCCGGTTTTCCGGGAAAATCATGACCGGGCGCCCTTGGTCATGACCGCAGGCGTGGTCATGACCGGCCCTTGGCCGTGCTGGTTAGTCAAGCCCTTGTCGGGCAAGCATGGCCTTCAGACCGGTCAGGCGTGGTCAGACAGTAACTGTGCTATGCCGGCGAGTGTCCCGATAGAGTGGCCGGCGCAGATCTTACCAACGGCGTACTGCTGCAGTGCAGCCGATTTAGAGGGCACATGTGTCAAACACGTAGGTGTTACACGTAAATATGCATGACATGCAACAGGGAACGTGTGCATGCATGCAATCTGCGCAGTCAGCCACTGCTTAGATGCTGCTGCTGCTGTCCGTGCCACCACTGCCACATTGTGGTGTAGCACACATGCTGGTGTGTGCACCTCAACTGCACACCCCTTACTGCTGCTGCCCTCTGCCACACAGCTGGCTGGCAAGGCTATTGAGGCACACAGCACAGAAAAATGCTCCTGCGTGCATGCGTGCCCAGCTGCGAGCTTCCTTTTGCAACAAGCATGTAAGGCAAATGGCACATATACGTATGCATTGAGCCTGAGGTACTGTTTCACATGACTTGACTCATGTAGATGCATGCTGACTGATGCTGGTACATCAGGTGCAGCTGCACAGCACATGCCTGTGCAAGATACACACACATTTCGCATGCATGCAGCACTTCTGAGCAGTGGCTAACTATGCATGCACAAGGTGTATTGCTGAAACCACCCATACCAAGACCATCATCATCATCATGTTACCCATTAAGCCATAGCATCAACGCCATCGGCCCCGCGCCCCTCAGGAGCGGAAGAAAGAGGGAGCACTGCTCCATTGTGTTTGCAATTATTACGCACATCCCAAGCTTGGACAAGATACTCAGCAATGCTCCTAGATATCACTCGGCACACCCATACCAAGACCATCACAAAGCCAACAGTACACCATGGTAAACCTCTGGTTACTCCTTGCTGCCCCATCTGCCTCTTGTGCTGTCGACAGATCGATATGTTTATGTAGAATCATCCACCAGCACAACACCAACAGCTGCAACAGCTGCTCATGACCAACATGCAGCTCAGCCAAATGCTTCGCTACTGCCCATCTGCTGCAAATGCAGAGCCTTCCCTAGACTGCGTCCAAGTCCTGTGATGGTACACAGTGCAGCCAGCTGCTGAGTAAAGCGAGCTACCTGCAAGCAGCAGCACATCGAAGCTGCATGTCAGCATGCACAATCCTCGTGCCACGCATGCACAACATGCTGCATGTACAGCCAGCAGGCATACAGCACTGCGCACGGTAGCAAAACATGTTGCGATTCATGCATGACACTAGGGCTAGAGCTGGAATCCAGGTTGATATACAGTCACACGTGTGCAGCGAATGCTGTTGTTGCAGACTTCTGCGAGCACTACCAGTACTACTGTACTGAAGGTAAGCTAGAGCACCAGAGTTCTGCTGCAACAATCTCCTGGCGACAAGGTGCAGTGTTGTAAGCAGCATCAACTCACCTGCTGCAACATCAGAAGCATGTCGCACGCTAGTGGGGTTTTATTCAGTGGCTGCGCTGTGCGTTGAAGATTTGTTGCTGCGGTTCAGTAGACCCAAGGCACCTCAGCCGGGGCAGCAGGCCACACACACAGCGAGGAGGTCTGCTGTGCTGCAAGCGAAGCGCAGGCAGCGGACGTTGCAAGTTGAGCTGCAGTTCGCACAAGCACAGGAAAGGACAGCGCACCTACATATATGCTGCTAGCACGTGCTGCTACCTCATTTGTCATCATCTTGGCTGCCGCCTGACACCCTGACAGTGCGGACCTGCAGACCTCACATTTCATTGCACACGCATGCTTACAGCAGTGCTAATGCGGCAGTTATCTCGCAGGTCTGTGGGTTGTCAACAGCATCTTGTACATCTGGGCAACTGCGCACGATCCTGCACTTCACTGCTGCTGCTGCTGCCACTTCCGTTGCTCGGCTGTTTGTTAGCAGCGATGATTACTATGCGAGTGAGATCTGTGATATACACTGCTTCTGCTGCTGCTATAGCTGCAAGCTTTGTGCCTGAATCGCTGGATGCGGCCACCAACTGCATACATACCTCGGCGCATCACCTCAGCGGCAGGAAGGTGCCACCAGTTGACCTCCTTAACTGCCCGTCGTAGCAGCACCTGCGCAGGCACCATCTGTATGTTACAACATTCATGTACTTCAGCAGTTCTTCAGCAGAGTGCCATTGCCCAGCAAGCGCTGCTCAAGCACTGTCTGTAAAGCAGAACAAGGTGCTGCTGGTAGCTGCTGAACACAGTCGACATGCCCCGCCTACCTACCCTAGTTCAAACGTTGTCTGCTGTCAGACACGATGTCGCTCTGAACGTGGCATCTCTTTGCTGACCACCACCAGCTGCTGCTGCTCTGCCACAAGTAGGCTTGTGATCTTGGCCCCCAGACGCTGCCATCAGCCAGCACACGCCATACGTCGTAAATCACGATGAAGTAAAGGTTTTGCAAGGATGCGGCTTGGGGAGCGGTGCTTGTGCGAACCAGAGGCGTTCAACTGCCTCGAAGAAATTTCTCCGTACTCAGCAACCATGTCTGTCTAGCCAACACAGATGAACGTACGCAACTCTCGGATGATTTATCTGCAGCGCAGCACAGCAGCTGCTGTGGCAAATTTGAGTGGGGCTGTCACTGTCACTTGTGCAAGGTACAACCAATCAGCGTACACGCTTCATACCTTGTTCATACTGTGACTAACTAACCGAAAGACTAGTATTTTCCGCAATCCTGGCGGCAGACTCGTCGATTTCTTACATCACGGGTGATTCGCTGGTGGTTAAGGGCTGCACCGCCCTCTAACCCTGAGCCCCAGGCTGGGCCAAGCCCTTCACCAGGAGCGGGAAGTCATCGACTGCTGATGCAGGGTACCCCCCCTAACCAATCAGGCGCAGTTTGGCCTAGTGACCCTTGCAGCGGCCGCTGTTTTCGTCAGGGGTTTGGGCTGGGTCATGACTGCAATGCCTGACGAATATTCAGCCTGAAGTGGCAATTACAAGCACAAGCTGCGCGACTCTGTCTATCTGACTGATGCTCTCCCATTGCCGGCGGTTAGTAATGTTGACGAACCTCATGGCTTGTGGCTGTCACAGCCTTGGAGCACGCAGCTCAGCACTATCTCACATAGGACTACCAGGTTCAACTGTGTTCAATACCCACTGGGCAACTGCAGCAGGGGCTGCTCCAATCTGCAAGACCGGGTACATGCAAGGTGGTTTGGGAGTGGCTCCCTTCTTGGGTTCCTCTCTTGCTAGAGAAACATGTAATTGATTGATTGTTGATTGCGTACATGCTGTCTGGCAGGTGGTATCACACTACATCACGTGCAGCTGCACTTACCTGGGTACACCTCTGTCATCACAGCAGGATAAACGGCGAAGTTTGGCTGGAACGCGCTGCCGTCGGATTGCAGCCCCGCGTTTGATACATCCACGCCAACATCCTCCCTAGGGCCTGTCTGGCCTGCCTGGCAGCCGCTGCCAACACACACACCTGGCAGCACAGGAAGCATTGAGCAACACACCACACCTGAGATGACCTCACTGAAATGGCATGACTAACCCAGGCATGCCAGAACTGCTTCATACGCTCAGCAATGAATGCCAGTGCCCCTGGTTGCCCTGGCCATGCGCACATGCTGTACGTGGTGGCTTCACCAGACAGCAGCAGACGCTGATGGCAACATGACTTTCACACGAACGCATGGTGCCAGCTTCCACCGCTCTCACCATTGCCTGCTGACAAGACTGCAATGCCACCAGCAGCACACAGCTCGCCTATTGCATCCAAATAAAGCTGATGCCCCGTGTTGTTGCGTGCCCTGATGCTTGATGAGCTGAGGTTGATCACCCAGTGTGTGTTGCTCGCCACCGCGTGCATAATGCACTGAATAACATCACCATCGCGGGCTGATGAGTAGCTGCCAAACGCATTGCAGGCTGCAACTCCCTGCGGTGCCGGGCCTACAACCCCCGCAATGCCAGATCTGTCCTTCTGTTTCTCGTAGGGCCCATGGCCAGCTGCCATAATGCCAAACACGTGTGTGCCGTGCCCTGCCGCCGCAAAGAAGGAGAATAAGGCATAATGGCGCTGAGTGCCACTCTTTAATTTACTGACAAGGGCGTGGGCAGATTCCGCGTACACCACTTGTAATAGCGCAGCAGCTATGCAATCTTGGTGTCAACAGGCAGCAGCCCTACCAGTTGCAAGGGCAGCCATGCCGCTTAGCTATGGCCAGTCACAGTGCGGCACTGCCATTTGCTGATGTGCTACGTCGAGCACCCCCAACGCACATGTAAGACCTGCTCCAAGTCTCAGAGCAACGGGATCCCCCAACCATGCAGCCATTCAAGCAACCATGAAGTGCCATGCTAGCAGAATCTACCAAGCCCTGTGTACGCCATAAATGAATGCCATGACGTGCATGTTGCATTGTGTGGCCTGCTGCTGCATTGGTGAGGCCACTGGGGCGAGTCATGATAAGTAGTACCTGGCTGCTGGCTGCCACACACTGCCGATGCCGGCTGCTGTGTGTTTGACATGTAACAGCTGATGGTGCTAAGCACGTGCACTCACCCCTACCCAACCTCCCATTGGGAGGGAAGTTGCCATCGCGTGAGTGAGTGATGGACTGCTTTGCTGCAAACTGTGGCGCAATATTGTAGTGCCGCGGGTCCACGCCACTATCAATGACCATTGCCAGGCGACTGCTGTTTGGCAGTGGGAATAGCTGTGGTCCCAAGTCCTGCCAGAGCTCTACAATAGCACCATAGCAGGGTGTGTGTGAGGGCAGTATGATGACACACATAGATCTGGAGGAACATGCCATTTCTTTCATTCACAAACGATGACATGTGCAGCGCATTCGCTGGCTGGTCCCTGTCAGCTAATCCTCCCTTGCAATTTGATGCTCGCAGCCCTATATCGCACAGTTCAAGCGCACACTGCTTATGTCGTAACACCTGGGAGCTAACCCAGCCGCAGGGGCACCAATGAACAGCAGATGAGACTGATGCCGTCTGCTTTGTGTCATGCAGCTGATGAGCGGTGCACAATAGTCTGCACCATCTACTGCTTAGTACGGGGCCTCGATTGTTGGGCCCCTTCAACTGCATTGGCTGCACAACATACTGAACATACCTATGGCCCTGGTACTTGTCAGTCCCCAGGTGCCACACGTCTGAGTGATTGCATCACACTCCGACGGCAGGTAGTCCCAGGCAGTGGTGGAGCCAATTGCAGCTGGTCGAGCCTGTTGTGTCAGCGGCTGCTCTGTGGCAACTGCTAGGTCGTAAGGCAGCTCCAAGGTTTGCTCCAAGCCCACAGCCGAGAAGAGTTGAGAGCTGAACACTTGTCCTGCAGGGCATCAGCGTCAAACATAGAAAGACATATTGGCCATTTTGAGAGAGAGTAGTTACATGTGGGTCCAGTCACCATCTTAGATGGTATGAGCCACCCCAAATGAGCACAGAGTCAACACGTGACAAAAGGAGATGAGCGTTTGATGCAACACATTGACGCCATCAGATGAGCACAAGTTCTCTCCAGGATAAGCAAGCAATTATATCTGCGGCGTGTCAGAGACACACCCCACTCAGCCAGCAGCTTGTGCTGAAGAAGCACACCAACCGAGAGCATGTTGTCAAGATTTCACAATCAGAAGCAAGAACAAGGGCGACTAATATGGCATAAGGCGGCAACAAACCAGATCTGTGGCACAAATGCATATGAAATTTGTCAGGAAATGTCAAAGTCTTATGGGCTAGAGGCAACAGCGTCTAGGTTGTCATCTGAAGGGACATAGCCCTTTGGCTGGATTGGTACGCTGGTGTGGTCAGGCGATAACCCTAACAGCACCGAGCGATACAACCACATCTGGTATACAACAACAGCCAAGCTCTCTTGATCTTCACAGTTTAGAACACGCGACACCATCTCATCAGCACAACGATTGGTGGTGCCATCAGGACAGAATATACTCTGATGAGCATCACGCAAGTGGTCATATGCAGGGCACTCCAAAAGGAAGTGTCTGAGATCTTCCACATTATCATGGGTCCCAGTCCGGGCATGCACACGTGTGCGCCACGCAGGCCGGCTGGCTGTTGAAGGGCTAGCAAGCGAGCACAACCTACAAACACGTCGAGGCCTGGGCACCCGAGGGCGTGCATGCCTGCCTAACTGCACCTCTAGCTGAGCAACTCCTTTTTTTGGCTCGTCTTGGTTGAACACTGGCAAGTGATAACAGTGCACTGCATTGGTGGGAACCAGTGTAAGGCTCAGACAGCCATACCCCAGCTCACATTGCACTCACCCTTACAGTGTTGGCCGCTGGCGCAACATGTACCCACTGGCAAGCATATGCTGCAGCTCACCATCTGGTGAGTGTGCTGATCAGCATATGCCATCTGCATCAGTGATGCAGAGCCTCGGCAGCCTGAGACTGAGGAATAGAGCCAGTGTGGCAGACCAGCTCCCTACCCAGCTTCAGGCTGAACTTTGTGAAATGACTCGTGCAATGTTCAACCGTGGCACGTGGCTGCTGCAGCAGCTGCCACCACCATGGACCAACTGGCAAGTGCCATGGAAAACATAGTTTCTGCTCCTGCCAGAAGCTGCTTGCTGGCAGTGCTGCCGCATTGCAAATGCGGCCGCTTCCAGAGCCCGGCTCACCTCCTGTGCTGTTGATGGATGCCATCAAGATAGATGCATCTGGCTGCAACAGCGCTCGCACAGCTGCTTCCGTTTGATAAAGGTTCTGTGCGGGAGCAAACACGTGCCAGCACTGCAGCGGCAGCTGCCCAACATGCTGCACCCCAGCAGCATCTGCCAGCGCATTGATAGTTGAAAGTGTTGCTGCATGCAAGGGGCTGTCTTGTCTTCTGTTTGTGGGGTTGCAGCGCTCTTGTGAAAGCCTTGCCAGTACCCTTGGCACCTCATCAGGGGCTGTAGCGCAGCAACACACAAAGCAGCAGCAACTCAGTTGTTGTCAGTGGTATCGAAATAGTGTTGGAGACATTTAAATGGCCGGAAGGATCGTCCTGCGAAGCGCTGTTCCTATGTTGCCGTTCACAATGTGTCTGTGCTGCAGGACAGGTCCACTCACCAGCAGCAGGCCCAACAGCGTCGACCTGAGAGAAAGCAAACGAACAGTTGCCAGCAACAACAACCCAGAATAATACCCAAATCAGCGCATGTTCACTGTTTACTGTGGCCGGCATGCTCGCTAATCCAGCCTGACGACTAGTGCGTGCGTGGGACTGTGGTCCCGGACTCGACGCAAATCATGGTTGGAGAGGGCTATCAGGATCAACAAGCATACATTGTACTGTTTCTTTACATGCGTGCCTCTGCGCAAGGAACTGGACGTCAGGGCATTCAGCGATGTCGTGTGATTGAACAGCCTACAGCGCCTTCGTTGCATACTTCACGCTATGCAACTCAACTGCTGCTTTCAAAAATGCTGGATGGCCGCTGGGACGCTTGGAGGGAACGGACAGGGAACAGTCATGTCACGCTTGTTCTTTGCGTGTTCTTTCGTCTCAAGCTTGAAGCACACTTCACCCGCTTGTTGGAATGGCTGACGAGCTGAAAGCAGACGACGAACTACCAGCTGACGCGCGCATTGTAATGTTCCGCGGTTGGTGACCAGTGATCGGTGCAGTCACCGTGACTGCAGGCGTGGTCATGTTGCAAGATTCTTGAACAGTGCAGGCCAAACGTGAATACAAATGACACAAAATCGCATGATACAGAACAACGTGCGGGGCCATGTAGCCCTGATCGCCCTGCTGAGTGCTGCACTGGTCACTGCTGCCCACTGGGACTCATCTCAGATGCGCAGTGCATATGTCATTGGGCGCCAACAGCAACATGCCCCTACTGCATCACAACCAACCAATCACCACCACCACCAGCAGCAGCAGCAGCGCATGTGGCGCAGGCAGGCTCTGCAGCTGGATCCTGGGCATCTTCCATCTGCACCTCCTGGTATCAGGGCCATCATGCCACAACCCCCACCCCGCCTGCCGAACGAGGGTGCCACCGGTCAGTTCCACATGCCACAGGGAGATTATTGATTAGACCACATGCAACATGGTGACGGTTTTTTATCAAACGGTGCCGTGCCCTGCCAATATCTTCAACGAACGTGTTCAAGCATCTTTGGAGTCGATTGGCTGAACACACGCTGCTGCTTGCTGACCGTGAGCTCATAATCAATGTAGCAAGCCAGGTGGTGGCAATCAGCAATCATTGTGCTGTGTTGGTCTTGCTGGTTTCATCGTATTCCTCAGCCAAGCATCCGACAGCAGCAACAGAATCAGCAGCAACAGCAGCTGCAGCAACCTGGCCCTGGAGTTGGAGCGCAGGCTAGTTCAGTCATGCAGCTCCATAGCTGCTACTTTAACTGATCGCCAGGCCGAGCCTGACTGTACAGTACATGTAATACAGAACCTGAGCAGCTGTTACACATTTGCTGTGCAGGCTCGCCTTCAGGCCCAGAGATCAACCCAAACTGCCAGTGCCTAGCAGGTGGGAACCTCAGGGATGCAGGTTGGCCTCTAGTGCATGCTTCAACCATGTAAGGTTTACATGCATGCAACCGAGTCGTGACGCAAAGCCAGCTAGGGAACACAAAAAAGTAACAGTGCGTGGCCCATGACTCATCTCTTTCCGAGAGAGGCTCTCTCTCTCTCACTCTCTCTCTCTCACTCTCTCTGATCAGAGAGAGTCATGACTGCTTGATGCACCTACTGCTGCGTTGCAGGTCCAAAGGGGCCTTTGGGACCAACGGTGAGAGGTGGCCTGGCAGCATGCTAGCTGCCAGGAGTCATATTCGACAGTGTATGTCTCGAAGCAGGGTACAAGTCACTTGTACCCACCACTGTTGAACTGTGCCCACCAAGCCTTGGTGACCAAGCATCATGGCATGATGCCATGCAGTGCTCACAACTGTGAACAAACAGGCTGGTATACACATGCTGGTATACACATGCTGGTATACGCATGCCATGATGTGAGCATGCCAGCTTCTGCCCCCCACTGGGTGGCACCACCATGTTCCCAACACACCACGTTTTGACTGCCAGTATGCTGAGCAGTGCACTTTCGATCGCCAGTGTCACTGTAAGATACCTTGTGTGCCTACTGCTGCTGTTGTTGCTGCTGCTCCTGCAACATGCCTGAACTGCTGCTCTCTGTGCGCCCCACTATTTCTGCTGGAGTCAGGGACCCATAGGTGTGTGCAAATGGCTGGCAGGGGTACGTCAACTGTTGCTTGTCACTGTTTGAAGGCAATTATTACATGATCATACATCATGAGTTATGAAAGGTCGCCTGTCACATGCACTTTTGCCGAACTGCGGCATCATGCACGCCATGCATTGCCAATGCAACTTGCAAACAAGCTGAGCTGTTGACTTGTGACAGCTTGCAACGAAACCTCCTGATTCCATCACCAATATCTGGCTTGCACGGCCCTGCTGCAGGCAAGTCCAACGTGAAAGATGGCCGATCCCATCATGCTGCAACATGCAGCATCCAAAACCGCGAACATGCTTTTACAAGGAAGCAAATCAATTGCTGGCAGTACGGACACCTCATCTACATGGATTACTTGTTGTGACAGCTCATCGGCTGTCCAACATCTTGCTGCACCCTTGCACGTGCCAAACGATACTGCTGCAAACTGCGGCAGAATTGGTACAGCGGCACATAGCATGCATTGCCTTGCAGCCGCTGTGTGCTGGCGTCAGCATGAGTGATGGTATGTGTGCCTGCACCTGCAGGGCCGCCCGGGCCTGCTGGCAGGGGTGCAACAGGGCCCAGGGGCCCCCCCGGCTTGGGCCCTACAGGGCCAACAGGGCCGCCCGGACCTACGGTGAGCGCCCTCAGGGCAGCTGTGGCACAGCTGCAGCAACATCATCAGTGTTGAACACGTTACCGTTGTGGTGTGCGCGTCTGACACTCCTCACAAAGTGCTCATAATGTGTGACCAGTTGCACTGCCGGGACCGCAGGGTGCAACAGGCCCACCAGGCGGCCCTGTGGGGCCTGCTGGGGACCAAGGAGACAAGGGCGACAGGGGCCCAACAGGCCCACAGGCGAGTTGTGAAGGGCAGGCAACAAAGTAACGCTGAAACAGTACCAAAACAACGTTTGTGTGTCAAGCAAACAGTCCAAAACTCAGGCAGCTGCTGTGTACGCTATGATGTGTCAACAAACATGTGTGAGGAGTGGTACACAGTGTAGATGTGAGCGTTCCATCTCCATGGTGTACAGTGGTGCGGCACTGCCTTCAAGGCTTGAAGGGACAGGGGAAATCAAGCTCAGCCACAGCCAGTGCTGTATTGCAGTGCCCCTGGCCGGCAGACGTTGCCACTGGACACATGCTATGTGCTGGCATGCTCTTTAGCGAAAGAACGGCCTGGCCGCTGAGCTCTTCACTGTGTAAATGCGCGGCCTGTGCACAGCAACCCCTGTAGTACATGTGTACACTAAGAAGTCTTTGCTGGCAGTGGCAGTGATTGCAGCGGTTGCAACTAGAGCACTGCAAGTCCAGCATTAGGACATAAACATGCAACCGTGACTCAGTCAGTGATTGCGGGCTTTTGCTGCTGGTGCAGGGTCCTCAAGGGCCTACTGGACCGCAAGGTGAGTGCTCTCTGTGGTTCGTGTTTGTCAAAGTTGACAGAACTCTTCGGAATGCATGTGAGCTTTTGGCAGCTGATTTGTCTTGTGCCAATACCGGCTGTGCTGTTGGGGCCCGCACCCGACTTAACTAAGTATTAGGGATTGATCCGATTACATCATGTTAAGTCAGTGAAATCGCCACATGCATTGGATCGGCACATGTACACATACATATGTGCAGTTCAGCCCCTGTCCATTGCTCGTGAGCCATCACCAATGGCCACAACGTGATTGCCCTGACTGCTCATGCACTTGCACATGCCACCTTGCAGGACCTGTTGGCGCCACAGGTGTGCAGTCAAGATGATTGCACTGCGGTGTGCCTTGCTGCAACTTTCATATGAGGGTGTCAGCCTGACATCATAGCATCATGTTGAAGCTGTAAAGCCTGCGGTGTTTGCTGCCAGCTGCTGAACAGCACTCCAGGCAGCAGCAGCAGCAGCAGCAGCAGCAGCTGCTGCTGAAGTCCCTTTCCGCACTGAGAATGCCCAACCATTCTAGTAAGAGGTACACATGATTGTCACAATTCATTGGCAATGAATTTATTTGTGTGTCACGTGTTGACAACGTGTTCATATGGGGTGGCTCAAACCATTTGAGGCGCCATCCAGTCATTGACTGGGCCCACATGGAAGTGACAACCTCTAAAATCTATAAGTGACACAAGCAGTGCACGGCTCGTCTCTCACAGGTTCCAGTTGACACCTATTTGGTGTACACCGGCTTCATGCGGCATGCCATGCCAATCACGTGGTTGTGTGCATGTGCTGTGACGGTCAGGGTCACCAGCACATGATGTGTTGCTATCATTGATTGAGCATGCACCGTCACAATGCATGGTGTGAGCATGCACCAGTTCAAACCCGAAAAGAGCTACGAAGCGTCACAGGTAGCAGAACCTGACTCTGCCGCGCACTGTTCTTCAATCAAGCCTGCTGTGTACACTACCTTTGATGTGCCTTCAGGTGCAGTCGGCGCCTGCAGCCTTGGGGCATGCGAGCCAAGCAACATAACACGGCAGGCCCTGACACGGCTGAACATCACGGCGCTCACAGGTCCCACTGGTGAGCACTGCCCTGGAGAGTGGCTTTTGCTTACGTCAGTAACATACCTGCAGTATCTTGTTGGTAGCTACAGGCGTCTACAGCTCCATGCAGCTGTTGCAGCTGCCAGTGCAGGTGCGCATTGCTTCATGTGCCGTTAGGATGTCAATTCTGCTCGGCGCTAGATTTTGTCAGTGCTGAGGCGTGTGGGAGGCACCTGCAGCGCCGTCACAGTGCGCAGGCCCTGCGGGTCCCCGAGAAGAATTCCCTCGGGGAGGCTGGCTGGACGCAGCGAGCATACAGCCTGAGCACTTTCAAAGTCCTGAAGTTCAGGATGCCAGAGCAACAAAGCTTGCAGACACATTTGAACTGACAAGAGTTTACAAGATCCTTGAACCAAATTCGGCTCTGCCGCAGAGCCGCTTGGAAAGCATCAATAGAAGCCAGCCACTAGCAGCTCGCTTGCACCACAACCGCTCTTGAAGAGGACTGCATGGTATTCAGAGCAGGAAGTGACAGTAGAGTTACCAAGCCTGGTGACTGGCAGTGCTTTGGCTGCCCTGTCCCGTATTTGCAGGGCCGACTGGGCCACCTGGAAGCAGCACAGGACAGAATGGAACCTTTGTGGTGGGGCTGAATACCACAGTCAATGCCAACAGCGGCAGTGTTGTAAATGTCAACGATGGTGCGCAGTATGTTGACGCCCGCTCCAACGCCAACCTCATCTTCAGCCTGCTTGGTGAGGGCGGAGGAAAAGGCAGAGTAGGCTCATGCTCAGAACCCGGGCTGTGCCGTTTAAGTGCCCAGCACTCAACGGCACCCAGTGCTTAGTTTTATTTCATTCAGTCAGCAGCTCTGCTTGCAGCCGCACTGCATCAGGCAAGCATCGTGATATTCCATTTGAACATTGCACCGACATGTACTATCATGTATCATATGTATCAAATTCCAAATTTTCGGAAAATGCTTCGACCATACCAGGCCGCCTGGTGGTTAGCTGTGCACTGGTGGTCGACGTGCAGGCTTCCGCTGCTCAGGAGTGTTCAGGGGCAGCAACACTGTGGCAGACCTCAGCAGGGGCCGCAACAACCCAAACAGCAGCCCATACCTGGCACTGGCCAAGGCACAGGATGTGTGCCCTCGCAACACGCTGATTGGAGGCGGGTGTGACTTGCGGTGTGACAACCAGGACGACTACAGGTGCGCTGACTCTGAGCTGTCACGACAGGCGTACTCTGCACCCAAGTGCAGGTCGCACCCCAAGTGCTGGCAGCAAGGCACAGTGCCATTGGCACTGCTTGAAGCAATCCGTTGCTTCACATGCAGCCTACACGCGAGCATCATGTCCAAGCGCATGGTGCTGCAAGCCTTGCAGAATTGCTCTGTCACATGCTACAATTGCTGTGTAGAGGAGTTGCAGTACCTCGTACTGGGCTGTAGCGCCTCACTGCAGCAAGCCAGTGTGTGCAGCAGTGTCATACTTGCACCGTGCAATGATGCACGGCAGGCTACCGTAGCCAACACGGTGGTGCTGCAAGGCTAGAAGCTTTACTATGGACGCTTCATGGTGCAGGGCGTTGTTCATCACACACAGCATGGTGGTCCCAGGCAACGCCCCTTACAATGCCACCTCCAGGGCAGGCAGCTTTGTGGAGTGTGGTGCAAGCTACTTCAGCCGCGATCCAACAAATGCTAGGTGTCAGCTGTTCGCGACCTCTTTTTGCTGCAACACCACACTACCCCCTTAGCAGTAGCGGCTGCGTCATGGCCCCAACAAGCTGGCGCCGAATTCTGTGCAGGTCAACTGTTGTTGGCTCTATGCGCACGGCTGCAGCAGTACAGCAGCAGGTACTACCTATGAGGCACTATGGTCACCGCACTACGGCAGTGCGGCTTCACACCTGAGGCCAGCAACGTTCAACCATTGCTGGGACCCAGGCTGGGCCACTGCTGCTGAAAAGCTATCATAGCATTCAATTGATATCAATTGACGCTCAATTGATTTTTCATGATCATGATGAACACGTGCGCATTGCACTACCCGTGTACGGGCCCGTACAGTAGACCACATCAGGTAGTACCTGGCACTGCCCTAAGATGGGGTACACCGTGTAGGCTACTAGCACACCGACTATGATAGCTATGTTGCACTAGTGCAGTACTACTGGCTCGCAGCTTCTGTGCCTCGCCGCCTTGATCCTTTCAACACAATGTTTCCTTGCCCGATGTCGACAAATTTGTCCTTTAAAGGGCCCCTTTGGCCGGGCCTTCATAGATGGCATTGGAAATATTGAAGTGCGTGAGCAGCCTTGCATGCAGGGGTTGGTGTTACTGAATGTCTTTTCCTGCTACAGTGCTACAGCTCTGCAGCGTTTTCACATGGCATTGACTCAGTCACCACACTGACTGTAGGCCTTGGGGCCCGGCGTGCATGATAACGAGGAACCATACTTTCCAGAGTATCTTTAAAACCTCGCTGGTACTGTGAATGGACGACAAACCCTGTGATCGAGACATGGTAACCGTCATAATCCTGGCAGTGGTTACAGAACCACGAGCCCCCATGTGTTCATAGCAAACTGAGTCTCCCACCACGTGATATATGCAGTTCAGGAGACGGTGATACAGCCTTGACTTAGTAGCAACATGGCGGACACGATGAACGCAGAGCATGCTTCCAACTTAGGGTCTCCCGTTCAGGAGACCAGACGCTCGAGGTACAAGGGATTGACATACGACAGAAAATACCAAGATATGTGATAGCCTGAAGGGGAACCAGCACATGCTGTTGGCTGCTTTGCATTTTCATAAACCTCGTTGGTCCGTGACGGGTACCCTGCTTTGCTGACGCTTATCTTGCTTGCTTCTCATGCGCATGATGGAGGGCCAGGTACGTTTGCTTGATCCTGTGCAGCAATTGGCGTGAAACTGGTGTCCAAGTCAGAGTTTACCTGCTTAATGACGATGAGCGCGGGTCCGCGCCGATCAGCACCTGAATTGCCTGTTTATGATACGCAGGATATATTACCGCGGCAAGCAGCGACATATCGGTACGTTCCACGCTGTCATGGACCCAACAAACTTGCAGTGATCAAGCACAGCACTGAACCAGCGTGTTCTTGAGCCATGTGCACTGCCTTTCTGTCATCAGTGATTTCCTACCGTCTGGCAGGGCCGTGCGGGCCGAGCAGTGCAGAGCACAGCAGGCCAACGGCACCAGTATTGGCTGTGGCACCCACACCACGATCTTCGCAGAAGTTTTAGGTCAACACAGAATCACCTGCACATATCATCAGCTCAGCTTTGTCCTTCACTGCTTTCTACTTGGATAAAGCCACCTCGTATGCTGCTTCCCATCCACAGGTGGTTGTTGACTTTGCCCTTGTTCACGTGTTATTGCAGGTATTGCAGGCTGGTACGAAGATGAGCTACTCGCTGCCCGAGCTTATGATAAGGCAGTCGTTTGGTTGTATGGAGAGCGTGCCATCACCAACTTTGGGCTGCAGGCATGCCTACTGGACCCTACAGAGGTAAGCACCTGCAGCTCCTTATGCCTCTGTTTATGCTTACCACCGCGTGGGTGCTCCTGGGTCATGCATGCTGCAGGCTTGCAGCTATTCCCATTTTCGATGATCCTGGACTGGCCTGCAGCGCTGACGGCTACACCAACTTGACCTGCTGCCGCATCCACTGCACCTGCTGTTGCCGCACTGTTCTTGCGGGTTGCAGGTCAGCAGCGCCATTGTATGTGCCAAGGAAAAGTTGGATCGAGAGCAGCAGGCCCGTGAGATCATGCAGCCAAAATACGGCCCGCTGGTTGTCAGCCAGCCCACAGCCGTGCTGGAGCAGCCAGGCTGCAGCAGGTCCTGCTGCCAGTGCTCACTGCTGACGGCTGTCAGCAGCTGGTCGTGGTTGACTGTTACCATGTTGCGCAGCCTGCACCTGCCACCTACCATGGTGCTGACAGCCTGCAGCAGCAGCTGCCCTCAGCGCCGCCAGTGGATGGCTCTTCCTACGTGCTCATGCAGCAGACGCCATGAGCAGCATGTCCTGCATCGACAGGACGCTCAGCGCCAGCAGCAGCAGCAGCACCGCCAGCTACGTCTTGTGCTCTGCACCTGCTGACCAGACAGCCGGACTTCCAGCCCGGTTGCCTGCAGCGTCGTGCAACAGCAGCGGCAGCAGGTGTGCGGCGTCCATGTTGATGGCGCAGCAGCAGTTGGTGCAGCAGCAGCAGGCACAGCCGCAGCTGATGATGGCGAGTGCACCTGGACAGCACCTGCAGCTGCCTGCGCAGGCGCAGCTCAACAGCAGTGCGCCGCAGCTGTCCGTGTCAGCAGCGGCTTCCGCTAGCAGCCATCTGCTGTCAGGGCCTTGTGGCATGCAGCAGCAGATGCTGCCGGCGCCGCTGCCGCAGCAGCTGCCCTTGCTGGGCGCGACGGCGTCCTGCAGCTTCGACTACGATGTGCCGCAGGGCTGGCAGGCTTCAGCGCAGCAGCCACTTGTGGGCGCTGGCGACATGGCAGCAGTGGTAGCTACAGCAGTGTCGGGCATGTCCATGCCCCACACTGTGCTGGCAGGGCCCTTCGCAGCTGTGGCCACTGGTGGCAGCGGCCCACAGCGCGGCACTGACAGCATGGCGCTGATGCAGCTGCCTGCGGCTGCGATGGCACCTGCCTGCGTGGCTGGGGACGCCGCTGCACTTGCCGCGCAGACGCAGCTGTATGACCAGTGCTACGGAAAGATGCTGTACGACTGCAGCAGCTACGACTGCAGCAGCATGGTCACAGCAGTGAGTGTGCAGGCTCCTGGCACAGCCGCTACTGATGGTGCTGTGCCACTGGTGTGCAATGATGTGTGTCACTGGTGTGCAAGGATGTGTGTCACTGGTGTGCAATGATGTGTTTGCAGCAGCAGCTGCAGGCTTTGCTGCTGCAGGGGCCATGGTGGCAAGCCCCACCTGGAGCCAGTGCAGCAGCGGCACGGTTGGCTAGGCGCTGCAGAGCATGGACAGCTGCAGTGCAGCCTGGGGCCTGAGGTGGCTGCTGCTGGGAGCATCATCATCCTGCATTGAGTGTGGCCTGTGCCAGGTGCCAACATTGCTGCATAATGAGGCATGCGACAGGCGTCCTGTGCTGATGGCATGTGTTGTTGTGTGCTCTGCCAACCTTTGATTGTACGATTGAGCATTGTAGTGCGCCATGCAATCCGTGCAGGCTGGTGACTGTGGGGCCTTCGTTCTGACAGCCGCGTGGCACCGCAGCAATACAGCTTCAGTATGTGTAACGTTCAACGTGGCTTCGCAGGTCCGTATGCAAACATCAGTGATCTGCAAGGGCGCCATCATGCGAAGCAGTGTTATGTTCCACTCATATCTTGTAGAGTTTCTCAGAACAGCTGTAGCAGCAACCATTTGTATAATGCTTCTGACATGTGCTGCTGTGATTAGCAATGTGGCTGTGGAATGTTTGTGTCAGTGGTGTTCTGTGGCTGGCTGTGACTGCTAGGCCTGCAACAAGTGGGGTGCAGAACGGGGTATCGCCGAGGTATTCTGCTCAATCGTCTGGGGTGCGCACACATACAGTAATATCACTGCGTAGTGCAGATGATGTATAACAGTTGCATCGGTTGATTTTTAACTCTGCAAGCTTTTGGAACAGCATCTGGGCAGTGTTTGTGAGGTATGATGTGGTATGATATGGTGTGGTATGCATTGGGGCTGAATCGGACGCCTGGGGCAGCGAAAACAGCTCGCTCAGCGCTATGACGCCAATCACAGCTGTGCTGGCTGTGCAACAGGTTCCAGACATGTGGACCAACAAGCTGCAAGTGCTGGTTTTGCTTTATCGGGCGGCTGGGGGAGGGATCCTTTTGCGTGGTACACTGGCGACAATTTGTGGCGTTGCAGGAATTCCTGTTGTGTGTCGGTGAGTGGCGACGCTGCTCCAGCTAGCATGGAGTTGCGTGGGCAGAGCGTTCGGCGGCTGTGCTGGCAGCTGTGCGATGCTGGTCCCGCAGGCTATGATCGCATGCAGACGTGGGCAAGCACTGGACAACAGGGGATGCCTGGGCTCTTGGTGGTTGGTTGATCAAATAAGGTCAACGGTTATATTTGCAAGTTGAGGACTTTGGCGAGTTCTGCAAGTTTGGCGAGTTCTGCTATAGGGAGCTCTCTGCAAGGCCCGGCCCGGTAAAAAAGCGCCTACGATTGGGGCACTTTCGCGGCCGTTCAGCAGTCGCATTGGCAATCTAAATATAAGACAAATGCATTCGACAACTAAGAGTGTGCATCGGAGTGTGCCAAGAGTGGGATGTGGCTGCTGCCAAGTTTCTCGGGCTTCATTGCAAGCCTTGAATGCCACCGCATTGGCATTCTAAATACATTACAAATGCATTGAGAATGTTGGAGCCTGTATCGGATGTCTTGTCTGTGAGGGGCTGTAAAGTAACACTCAGGCGGCTTCGCCCATATCGCCCAGTCAAAATTGTACATCACAAGGACCCTCACCAACTGTGTATTGAATCCAATATCTCGATTTTACTTGCTGTTCTTCGTCACTGCAATGTTCGTTTGCACAATTCGGGCATGCCCAAACAAACACATTTCCTCGTCGCACGATATTTCAAACGAGAATCAAACAACAGAGTAAGCTGCAACTTTTGTGACTATGGCCTGTCT
Source organism: Tetradesmus lagerheimii (assembly GCA_902809745.2). Lineage (NCBI taxonomy): Eukaryota > Viridiplantae > Chlorophyta > Chlorophyceae > Sphaeropleales > Scenedesmaceae > Tetradesmus > Tetradesmus lagerheimii. The sequence goes on along the minus strand of CADDIJ020001619.1, from coordinate 36,491 downwards.
CAAGGCTACAGCACTGTGCTAGGCACGTCTTCGACAAGTGCAACAAGGCTACTGCAGGCAATCCAAAAGCCACGTTAGCTGCACATTATGTGATTATGGCCTGTATTCCAAGCTACATCGTTGCGCTAGGCACGTGTTCGACAAGTGCAGCAACGCTACTGCGACACACGGGCAGGAAGTTTTACACTTGTTGCGTGAAACACGCGACTTACATGTGCTGGACCCAGCACGGATCGCACAGTTCCAACAGACACAGCAGCTGCAGCGCCAGCAGGCTTGGAGCGAGCATACACAGCAGCAGCAGCTGTCTGGACAGGTACAACCACCAGACCTGCAGGACCTTGAAGATGACTTGCAGCAGGCATTTGCAGCTGCAGCCGCAGCAGAGCGGCCCGCAACACGCGCTTGCAGGCAGTCTGAGCGCTTGCAGCAGCAGCAGCAGCAACAACAGCAGCTCCAGCAGCGGGAACCTCAGCCCGGCACACGGCAGCGTCGAAGCAACACTATGCAGCATGCGATGCAAGCAGCAGCACACAACAACGCAACAATAGCGCAACAACGACAACAACAACACACGCAACAACGACGCACGCACACACTGAACTTGCTGACGCACTAGGTGACCGCAACACAACACGACTCCCTCAACTTGCGACCGCACTAGTTGTCTTGGTGATTCAGCAGATAATACGTATTGTCCACAATCATGATTAGGGGAAATGGTACGTTCTTCCTTTGTCATGGTGTGTGTTGTCTGCTGCGGTATGGTTGCATGGGATGCGCCCTCGAAGCACAGGTGGCCGTAGTGGGCAGCTAGCGTCCGGCCCTAGGTGTGCTTGCATGTGATTCCATCAGCGACACATGCGTGCAGTCCTGCTGCGAGGCGGCTGCGTGCATAGGCTCTACACTGTGTAAGTTGCCGCCGCTGCTGCTGCTGCTGAGCTTTGGAGTCGTCGTGCATCTGGGCGGCCATGCGTGTGGGTTTTCTTGTCTAGACAATTGATGAGTCTCCTAAGCCGTGGCATTACGTGTGGTTTGGCCTGCCTTCGTAGCAAACACGGTGCCTGGTCGTGCTGCCTGTTTGTTGATTCGCCTTGTCTGATGTCCTGCCAAGGCCTGCCAGGCCTGCAACACAAGGGGCGCAGAACGGGGCATCACTGGGGTATTCTGCTCAATCGTCTGGGGTGCACAAATACGCAGTGATGTCACAACATTGTGCAGCTTATTTGTGGCGCGAATTGTGCAAGCTCTTGGAACAGCATCTGGGCAGTGTTTTGTTTGCATTGTTGCTGGGTGTTGGGCGAGTGCACTGCACTGCACCACCTCAGCAGCACAGCTCCTGCACATGCTTGGTGGCACAGCAGCGACAGCATATGTAGTGCACCATGTCCTGCATCCACAGTACAAGCGTTGCTGTGTTGTCGGTCTGGCTGCCAATGCAACCTGGTGGTGCCTGCAGGGGCAGTCAATGCATGCCCTGGCAACTCTGGTTTGCGACTGACGGTGGCCTCAACAGCCGGGAGTTCTGCGCTGTACGCAAATCTTGCGGTGTGGTTGATGCAGGTTCATGACCAGTGGAGTGTTACGCCCAGGAACAGCTGCAGCGGCACCATAAGGACAGAGCATGCTTACGAACTGTGTGTGTTTACAAATGTCTGCCGCTTATGGAAAAATTATTATATTGAGGCGACTGGGTTGCTTGTGCTGGATTGCACTGACAAGAGGTCAGGTGTGGGCCACACCCCAGTTTGAGATGATTTGAGGTTCATCAAGCTTTTAACATGCTACGGCCCACTCAAGGAGGTCAGCTGCAGATCCGGCCTGTTCCATTTGTGCAGGGGCTGTTGATGGGACCCTTGAAGTATGGTGCTGCTGCACAGGTTGCATTGTGTGCTGCGCATGTTTTGGGCACACCTGGCTCTTTGCCAATAATGTCGGCCTGAGACGGTAGCATATGTATGTTTGGTTTTAACAGTCTGGCTGTGCACTCAACAACAATAATCCGGTTTTAACAGCCTGGCTGTGCACTCAATAATAATAATCCGGTTTTAACAGCCTGGCTGTGCACTCAATAATAATAATAATCCTGGTGTGCCTTGCGGTTTTGCATTCACTATTCTTGTTGGTGTTGTGCGCAGCTGCGTAGGTGCCTGTCACCATGATTGGCAGAAATGCAGCTTGCCAAAAGGCATTGGTACGAGGTAGCTTTCTAGAAGCTTCAATGGTGGGCCATGCCATGCCTTGTTCGTGCTGTCTCGCCAGTACTTGTGGCCAGCTGTAGTGCCTTGCTTGGCAGTGGTCGCATCAGCCTGCAGTGCTACAGAAGATTGCTGCTCCACATGATTTGAAGATGCGTGGTCTGGTGATGTGAGTAGTGACCGCAGACCTGCTTGCATTAGCACCAGCATAGATTGCCAGCTGTCGAGTGCGTTACGTACCATGCATGCTGGCCATTTGTGTTGTGCAGCGCTGTGCAAGGTGCGCTGTGTGCTCACACATCACGGCTGATTGCTGATAGCGGCTGGTCAGATTAATTGCATGCATGTCAAAGTTTCATGCTGGCAGCAACTGCACACCTTTCTGGACATGGGCAGGCAGGCTCTGCTGTCTGCCTGTGTTCGTGGTGAGATGCTGTTGCTGTGTCGAGGCCGTAACAATTGCCGCGCCGCAAACCAGGTGGCGTGTTTCCTGCGTGCCCTGTTTGCGTGTGCTACAATGCAACGACTGCTGCTGGGCTGGCAGCATGCCGGAATTGGCGCGGTGGTGCTCACAGCTGCTGTTGCAGATGTGCAGCCCTCCATGTTGCAGATGTGCAGCCCTCCATGTTGCAGATGTGCAGCCCTCCATGTTGCAGATGTGCAGCCCTCCATGGCGTGGTTGTTTGCTGCCGTTGCTCTCTGCCGCGGTGGTGTGTTGCCTGGTATGATTGTGCAGCCGGAGAAGGGAGGTTCTTTCACCACTCAACTGTGCGTGGCTGGTAAGCCTGTGTGAGGCAGGCGCTGGTCACTTGTGTGCCGCGTGCCTCCCATGTGCTGCTGCACCTGACTGAATGCACTGCGGGTGTAGTTGCATTGCAAAACTTGATCAGGCTGAACAGCCATGTCAGGCGGCTTGTCTGCTGAATTGGTTAGTGTGACAGCGGTAGAGCCGGTCACTGTCCAGGCTGTGCTGGCTGTGACTGTGTTTATTTTTAGATTATCGTATTGTTGTCAGGCGCCCCTGCTTTTGCTGCATTGCCTTTGCTGCAGTTGTCATGTTGTGTAGGCGCAGGTGTAGTCAGTGCAGATAGTTGCAAACTTGGGCAGTCTTGCTGCTGCCAGCCTGGCATGCTGCAAGTGGCACGATCACCGCTTGTGAAATATTTGTGGCTTAGCGTGACAGACATTGGTGGGCGTATCAGCTAGTGCATTCACTGTACTGTCTGCTCGTTCTTTTCGGGATTAATGCTGTGTCACAGTGGCTTAGAGGTGCAACTGCCTCGGGCGCTTGGTGCGCCGCCCGCAGGGTCCAAAGCCAACCGTGCCTGCATGTGCATACACTCCAGCAGCACATGAAAGCTGTTGGTCATGGCGTATTCACATCGCCCTATTCGTAGGGCAAATACCTGTTGGTTCAGGGATGTCTGCAATCGACCTGCTGGCAGATCCGTACCCGTTGCCATTCCAATGTCAGACAGCTGTATTCCACTCATGTAGTCTGATGTGCGGCGCTGTACTGTTGCTGTGGCCTGCTTTGGGGTTCTTGCAATCATGCAGTAACACATGCCCAGTTCCTGTGGCTGCCTACAGCCAGCACACCTGCCACCGCAAGCTGTCACGTGTATTTTGTTTGTGCTATTGTCTGTTTGGGTGGCGCATATTGACTTGCTAGATTGTTGTTGCCAACGCTCTGCTGCATCAACATGTGTCTGCCTGGATGTAGTTGTCGGTCTGATTGTTGTTTGACCCCTGCTCTGCAAGTTGCACTGCCTTGCTTTGCCTTCAACGCGGTGGCTGTGCGTTGCTTTGTGAAAAGTCCGTAACAGTAACTCGTGCTCTGTTTTACTATGCAGCTCGCTTGTGCCTCAGTCCTCCATTGGGGAGGGGTGTGGATAGCTCGGCTACACACCAGTGCTGGCTCTGAGCAGTTCACTCTGCATGATCATGTGAACTGCCGCTTCAGCCTGGTGTGAACTTCAGTTTGAACTTGTACTACTACTGGGGGCCATAATTTGGGCCGGACACAAATTGGGCCGAAGCTTAACCAGGCATGCTGCTGTCGAACAAACGCCAGAAACGACTTGACTAACTATTTTATCACCCTTCTGCGATGTTAAGGGGGAAGGATGGTATTGCAGCTTCTAAGCCCTCAGGAGTCAGATGGGGTTGAAACTTGGTGGGTGGTTTCCATACACATTACAACTACTCCAGCCTCAGCCTGGGGCCTAAACCCTTACCAATGGGCAGGGTTTTAGGGCTTTGTTGCGGGGGGCCTACTGGAGCTTGCCTAGGGCTATGCATATGCTTCTACCAGTCTGAAACATTATTTTCAAGTTAATCAACACGAGATCCAACTTTTATATGTATTTGGAAAGCTGTATCATGAATGACAACCGCCTACTGTCCGACAGTGGGCCCCAAGGCGGCAGTGCTGGGAGGCAGGGCACGCAGAAACATGGGTTCTGGCCAGCTGCTGAACTTCAATTGGCATGATAACTCAATTTCAAGTACTACATCGTACCTTACACGTGTATCAGGCAGTTGGGTGAGCAGTAACCACCACATCTGTCAACTGCTGCTTCTGTGTTGGCTGCCCATCATGCAGCCTTGGGCCTATGCTGGCTATCGCAATAGTAATTAAATGGTTCTTAATTTTTATATACAAACTGCGGGCCACAGCTGCGCTGCCTACGATGCTCACCGACAGGCCTTCCATTTTCAATGCCTTCGCGTAACGCCAAAAATCAATGTTATGGCACGCGGGCCAGCAAATACGTTGTCAACTGTATAAAGTGTACGCTGTAATCGTGCCGCTCGATCCTGGACAGTCGAAGGTACTCATCTGGTGCTGGGCGGTGTTCGTGGCAGAGGACCGGAGTGCAGTAGTGCCGACTGTCGAGGATTAAACGAGACTTTGAGAATAGTTTTGCATAGTATCAAGCATTATTATTCCAGGCTGGCAGGCCGAACAATTGATTTTTCACGCCGCTTGCCCCACATGACATGTGGGTCACAGCAGGTTTCAGCAGGACCTGCTGGTGCCTGGCCCCAACACCATCGGCCACCAGCAGCTCAGGGGGTCCAATACAGACCTGTTCTCCCGAAAATTACCCAAAAATGCAGTGTCAGATGCTGGGAACATGCTTCCCAGCAACCCTGATTAATACGATCCTTCCCCCTTTACGGGCCCCAACGCTCCTCGCTGAGACTTGATAGATTGTGCCTGCAGCTGCTGGCTGTTGAAGCAAAGAAGCAATTGGCACGTCACATACATTGCACCAACCTGCAAGCTACGATCTGAGATTATTTTGATAAATTTCTAGTAATATCTCTCCTGTGTTTTAGGCACTGAAGCTGCCTACACTGCGAGCCCGCCTAATGACTGTCGGACAGCAGTGGCTTCAAGGGTATGGGGCCACAACTTGCATGCAGCTGTTGCTCTCGCAGGGTTACAATGGCATCTATCGGTACAAACACTATTCACTGTATCGTCGGTGCGAGCCCTGTGCCCACCACTCGCTTGCGCGGTGCGAGTACGATGCACTGCCAGTGACTCCGGCTCGTTTGCGGGGCTGCAGGCCGCCTAAAACCTGTAATTAACCTATGAGTAGCGATAATAAACATTCATGTGCTTAGTTTGCGTTGGAAACGTCGTTCCGGCGTTCGGCCCAAATTGTGTCCAGGGCCCAACACAGTGGAGAACAGGATGTTCTTGACTGTGGCCCCCAGCATGCATATAAGCGCGTGAAACATCATACTAGAACCTTGTGATCACATCAAAGCTTTAAGTTTAGCTTCAGATGGTTGCTAGATGACTTCTCAATCAATTGAATGTGTACAAATTATGGACCCCACTTGTACAGCGCTTGAGCAGCGCCTGCTGGTCTGCTAGACAATAGTTAACCAACATTGGGTTTTTCCACATCATCATCATCATGTTACCCATTAAGCCATAGCATCAACGCCATCGGCCCCGCGCCCCTCAGGAGCGGAAGAAAGAGGGAGCACTGCTCCATTGTGTTTGCAAATATTACGCACATCCCAAGCTTGGACAAGATACTCAGCAATGCTCCTAGATATCACTCGGCACACCCCCCTACTACCCCAAATATCATCAGAAACAAAACGCAACAACTTGGTGGATGCATCAGTCAACGACAACACATTGCGCAATTTTTCAGCGCCGCCAGCAACATCACGCAAAACAGACCGAATTTCATCAAGCATAGTATCCCTCTGAGCAGAAGTAGCGGGACAATCAAACATCAGATGTGACAAAGACTCAACACCCTGACCACAAGCAGGACATGCTGTGTTAGAATCAGCTCTGCTGCCACCATAACGACTGGTACGCTCATGCACACAAAGACAGCCCATTCGAACACGCATAGCAACTCAATACCACGCGTTGGCGCACCAGAACACAAAAAGGGCCTAGCCCTTTTAAAACGCATGGCATCAGCATGTGTAGGGTGCACATGCGTGATGTAACGGCTCAAAGTAGAGTGCTGCAGTGATTCACAAACAATTCTGTCTGCATGCAGCTTCCTGACCTGACGGTTGATGTGATTCTTGCACGCATTAGCTCGATCAGCCGCCGCCTCAACATCCACACCATACTTGCAAAGCAAACTCTGCACATACTTATGCCAAGGTGTCACCGCAACAGCACCACTAGGGCGCTTCCACTCAGCTGAAAACACCTGATGTGGCAACCGACAGTTCTGCATACGCTGAACCCTAAAGTAATACTCCATCGCCCTCTGATGAAGCCACATGTGCAATGGCTTCACACCCCATTCAGCCAGAACAAGTGAAGTGCAAGGGCGCTCCTTGCCACAACGCATTGAGCACTTGATGATGTCAGTCTGCACTTTGTCAATCTGTTGCAGTTGCCTTGCAGTTGACGGAAACCAGACCTCGCTGCCATATTCAACAATCGGGCGAACGCATGTAAGCAGAATGATACGCTTTACTTCCACGCTGATGAGCCGGCTCTTCCAGACTGGCATGAGCCCACCCTTCACACGATGCACTTTCGCCAACATCTTCTCAAAGTGCGTATTCCAGTTGCAGGCATTGTTGAACCACAGGCCAAGGTAGCAGTACTCTGATACAACAGGCACAGGCACACCGTTCCAAACGATGCCAGAATCAGCCAACTGGCTGGGCTGTCTAGCTGGTGAGACATGCATGACAGCAGACTTCAAGCTATTCAGCTTGAACCGCCACTTACAACTATATTCATAAACTGTTGCAGCCACAGCCTGAACCTCAGCCAGAGATCCGCACACAGCAACACAGCAGGGTTTTTCCACAAACGCTATGGTGCGCGCGCAGGTGCTGGTGTAACAGACAATTGAGGAGGTCAACTGGGGCACTTTCCTGCTGCAGAGATCCGCCAAGGTGGGTATGCAGTCGGTTGCCGTATACAGCGATCCAAGTTTGAAGGCCCGCAGCAGCAGCAGAAGCAGCAGCAGCAGCAGCAGCAGCAGCATATGCTACTCGTACAGTGACCCTGGCTGAGCAACAGCAGTGGCATCGGCAGCAACAGCAAAGTGCAGCATCTTGTGCAGTTGCCCAGATGAGACAATATGCTGTTAACAACCTGCAGAGCTGCAGGTGAAGTGCAGCACTAGTACTGCTGTAAGCCTGTGCGTGCAGTCAACATGTGAGAGCTGCATGTGCAACATCAGGGCTGTCAGGGTGTCGGGCGGCAGCCAAGTTGAATACAAGTGCGTTAGCAGCACGTGCTAGCAGCCATGTGGGGGCTGTATGTTCAACTGCTCTTGTTCCAACTGCCGGCCAACTTGCAACGTCTGCTGCCTGCGCTGTGCTACAAGACCAGCAGACCACCTCTTCCTGTATGTGGCCTGCTGCCCCGGCTGAGCTGCCTTTGATATGCTGAACCGTAGCATCACATCGTCAACACACAGCACAGCCCTCAAGCTTGTGATACACAGCTTCGATGTTACAGCAGGTGAGAGGATGCTGCTTACTGCATTGCACCGTGTCCCTGATTTAGCAGAGTAGAGTAGAGCAGCAGAACTCAATTTATTGGCTGAGCCCGATAGGGCTTTACCATAGCGATCGATTCGGAGAATGCGAAACGGCACTGCTCGTGTTTGAGCACTTCAGGCCCAATCAAATACATAATTGCTAATGATAAATCAAACACAAGGCGGCGCAAGTCGCGCTGATACCTGGCCTGGTCCACACACGCAGGACTGGCACATCTACTGCTGTTTGTAAATGACAAGTGTTGGGGATCTTCCAAACTAAGGAGAATCAGCCCGGTACGATTGTTGATTATAAGAATTTTTTCGCGAAAGCGAAACCATGCACTGGTCGCAAATGCCACGGACAAGCTGGCAAACCCAACAAGAGCTGATACATTTCCTGCACACTCCTGACAGGACATGCCGCATTCGATATCACTCCAAGTCATAAGAATTTGAACGGTATCATCACGTACTTGCAAGATGCACGTTGGCATTGGTCCTACCTGGCATATCCCAACCAAGCTGGGCAAGTTACACTGTATACCTGGTTGCGCTGCTCAGCAGCAGTAGTATAAACAGACGTTGCGATTCTCCAGCAATGTGTTTCTTGCGTAAAGGCTCTGCGTTTTCGACGTATCGTTCCATGTTCATGATCAAGGGTATGCACTGACCGAGCTAGCAAAGATGCAACCTTAAAGTCTACATCTTGGTTATCTCTTGATCTAGTACACATGGCAGCGCAATCCGTAGGCGGTGGTGATGTGCCGTGGCCTGGCACACCGGGATCCCCTCCCGGCCAGAGCAGCTCCGCCATGTGCCCAGCACACATGTATTCAGTTGCATGACAGGATGCCAAGATCGCATCGCATACAATATGTCCACCCACATTAGTGTGCTTGCATGGGTTGGTTTCGGTCAACTGCTTCAGATGCTTATACATGTGTATGCATGTTGCAGCACCGCCCCTGCACGCAACGCGTGCGCTTCCTGTCTGACTTGCATTTGGTGTTGCGTGGATCAGGCCTGCTATGTCGAAAAGGGGTACTTAGTACATTGGAGACCTGGGTTCAAGATGAAAAGGAATGAGTACGCCTACGCATGTTGCGTGCATGCTCAACTTGTTTTAAAAATTTGCTCGGGTGTGCAGCGTAAGGTATGCTGTTGGTTTTACCTGCGATCGAGGAGAATGCGAACCGTTCTTTTTACAAACTCACCGTTTTGCACTGTCAGCGGTGCTGATCTTCTGTGTAACAAACCAAACCCGCATCTCCTCAGCCAACAATGCATCTGCTCTGGGGAAGCCACCTGAGGCTTACACCACAAATCTACGATGCATTTTTAGAAGACAAACCAAACCTGATCATCATCATCATGTTACCCATTAAGCCATAGCATCAACGCCATCGGCCAAAAAACCAAACCTGATGACATCAGCAGCAAGTGCTCTATATGGCCAGCCAGCAGATTTTGCCCCCCTTGTAACCAACAACAAAACGCGCTACAATACCCAGCGTTCCCCAGGTTCCCAGATTCCTCCCAATGGGCCCAGCCGTTTGGGCGCAGCCCCTTTTTTCAGAATACTGCAGTACAGTTGTGCTGTGCAGTAGTATGCAGCGGCAACACTGGAATGCTGAACATGCCACCATTGTGCACAGCATGATGTAGCCGCGATGCTACAGCTAGCTGTATCGCTAGCAACATGCATCCACCACAACATCTTGCTGCGGTGTGCTGTGCTGTGTGCCTGCTGGCTGTAAATGCAGCATGCTACAATGATCATGCATGCTGACATGCAGCTTTGTGTGCTGCTGCTTGCAGGTAGCTGGCTTCACTCAGCAGCTGGCTGCACTGCTGTGTACCCTAACAGGACTTGGATGCAGTCTAGTGGATGCTTGGCAGTTGCAGCGTAGATGGGCAGTGAAGTGGTTGGCTGAGCTGCATGCTGGTCATGAGCAGCTGTTGCAAGTGCAACTATGGGTCTTGTGCTGGTTGCAGGTTGCAGAAACATGTATGCAGCTACTTCAACATATGGATGTGTGGACAGCAGGAGTAGCAGATGGGGCAGCAAGGAGGCAAGGTGGGCACCTTGCTGCTCAGCGGTGCAGTATATTGCCAGTGCTTTCAAGCATGCTGTTGTCGAGTTGCTCACGGTAACCACTAGTTTGCCACGGTAAACCTTGGCTTCGAGATGGTTTTCGTAAGGCTTCTCGTTAAGCTTTTCGTAAAACCTTTATAAAAGACGATCAGATTTGGTATAAACCATCGTATACATCCTTAGTATGTGCCTTCATAAACCAAGTTTTACGAAATTGCTCACGAAGGGTATATGAAAACGCCCATCGGTGCAGTGGTTGCACAGAAATATAACGGGGAGAAGCTGTTATTGTACATATTTGTATAGGAACATACCTAAACTGCTGCTGCAGCTGTGCTAATAGAGCGCCTGACGCTGGGCATACAGCGACTTCTGGCATTCAAATAACGTTAGAATGAGTTCAGTCGGTATAATGACATGTGCTGAGAGCGCTTAGGGGCATAGTGTGCCTCTCCATGCTTTGGATCCATGCAGATTGATTGAAAAGCCTTGCAGCCGCACAGGTGCAGCTCCTTTCGATTTACTGAAGAACGATAACATTATTATTTGCTGCAGTGTCTGTACAGAGCAACTGCAGCAGCACGTAGTAGGTATCCACACGTAGTGCAGTACTCCTGCGTATATCATACATACGTGCACATGTACTAATCACGCGCATGCAAATTGTTTCGAAGCAGTTATGCCTGATACTCCATTCTGTTTGCAGCAGCTACGTACGTAGCAATACATCTATTATCCGTTTGTTTCGCCAACGCTACTGTCAGTGCCCGCATGTCATGCAGGCGAAGCGGGATAGCTCAGGAGAACTGAAGCTGGTTCCCACCGGTGCATTTGTTTTCTTGATCATCGCTTGAACGCGTTGCGCGAGATCGTCGGCACTGTGCAGCACAAGGTAGTTGTTGACACGCCAAACAAAGTCATCAGGGCACACATGACCACGCACGACTGCCACGAAGTGTGTTTTGTTATTGGAAGGTGGGGTGGTCGCGTTCAATATAGCCCCTTTTTTGAAGAAGTACACAATCGCATGTTTGAGGTCGCTACAGGCTGCAGCTGACACAGGCTGCGTTCACCCGGCGCTGAAACTGCCATCAATGTGTGTTACACATATATGCCGAATGCAGAGACGACTTTGACGCATACGCACGCCACCCACTGCTGGGCCAGGCCCCCTGAGCCCAGTGGGCTGTCAGTGGCGTGGACAGGGTTCCAAATCGCCCGCGCTCAGCGTGAGCGCAAGGAGCAAGCATACGTGTCCGCTGACTTTGTTGGGCTGAAGCTGGTCGGCGGCACCATCGAGGTGAGCATGTCTTTTGGCTGCATGTGCCATATGCCTGCCGTCACTGCGGCAGTGCCACATAGCAGGCTGCACAGATATGAAATTGCAGCACAGTTGCAATTGCTGCACTGGTGCTTGCTGTTTGTGGCGTTGACAGAGTTGCTTGATTTTGCTGGCTCGTTAATGTGCTTGTCAGCAGTGGTGACAAACATGTTGCTCTGCTGCTGCTGCTGCGGCGGCGGCGGCTGCTGCGGCTGCTTCTTCTGGCATCCCCTTGGTGCTCATATACCACCCTGGTGCTTGTTGTCCAACCTTCATATGACTCAAGTCACCAGTTGCTTGGTTTGCTTGCGACACTCGTGCACCTAAAACGCACACCCTGTTGCTGCTGCACGCTTGACACAATAACGTCGCGGTGCGGCGGATGGCAGGCTTTCCGTGCGGCGCAAAAGCGTCACTTGTTTTGTTTTCATTATGTGCACGTTGTCTGCTCTCTCAACTTCAGGAAACGGAAAGGCTGACAAATGCAAGACCTTCACTATATGACTGTTGTCTGTTGCTTGTTTTGAGGCACAGGAACGATCCACAGGGAAGAATGACGCCAACATGAAGCTACCAAGCACGTTCATTCTGGCTACGGGGTGCACAGCCACGTTGCTGCTGCTGACCCTCCTCTACCCAAGCCTAGGCGCACGTGGCCATACTCAGCTGAAAGCCCGGGTCTCGGGTGCCTATGCAGCGCTGACAGAGCAGAGCAGCGACAGACAGGGCAACTGCAGGCTCGAGTACACTGTCAAAACCTGGGATGCCAAATACGCACGTGTGTGTGACCCCAGTGTGTGTGCTGGCCGTGACAAGCTCAAGATGCTGGCTGCAGCTGGGCCCCGTAGGTGGTCTCCAGCTCACGAGGCCGCTTACATGCAGCTGTACAATGCCAACACAATCGATGGTTGGCTCAAGGTGAGCTGAGGTGGTGCTGCATGCGGTTGCTTGCTTGCGGCTGTAGCTGCCACGATCATGTTTGCAGGCATATATGCATGCCATGTGTTGCTGAGTATGATGCAGCCCTGTTCGTGCATGCCACCAAGTGTAGCTAAAGCAGCAGCAAGTGCAGTGCAGTGGCAACATGCAAGGCCATGCAGCTGAGCAAGCGCCATTGCATGGTGTTCCTGCTCCCCTTGCCGCATATGCCCTCCTACTTGCTGTTTCCACCATATCTGCTTGTCCAGCCGCGCCAAATAGACCTTGTCAAGGTGATGACAGCCAAGCAGCACGAGCTGGGCATCTTTGGTGCAGTGGGCGAGATTGGGGTGCACCATGGCAAGTTCTTCATACCCATCGCGGGCAATGCTTTGCAAGCCGAGCCTGCCATCGCCATGGACCTATTTGACAATCAGGGAGCAAATGTGGATGCCTCAGGTGTGGGGTGTGTGGTGTTGGTGATGTGGGTGACGAAGGTTCGGCCGCATTCATTTTCAGGTGACGCAATATTCTTGGTGGGATGCAGGCACAGATGTACGGGATGGCGACACTACGTGTTATTCCCCTGATCATGCGCTGCCATTAACGTGCCGGGCACACACCCGGGTGCAGCACCAAGTTGCAGCTGGAAGACGGCGTTACAGCAGCCAAGACACAGTGTGTAGTCCCAAGCTAGCACTACAATGTCTCCTGCTCTTCTGTGCAAAAGCATGGGTTGGTGTGCTGCAAGACAGCTCATTTGTTGCTGCACATACCAACATGCCCAGCTGTGTTGCTGCCTCTCCACATGCTGATTGGTTTGCCCGCTGTGCCGCTCACTAATCTGCAAACAGGCAGCGGCAACAAGACACGCCTCCAGCAAAACCTGGAGCAGTCTGGTCTACCAGTGAGCAGCATCAACTTCATGGATGGCGATTCCATGCAGGTGACTGCCAATAACTTCAGCTTAAGAGGCACCCCTGCCTTCCGCATGTTGTCTGTGGATGGCGGCCACACATTGGAAGTTACGCTGCATGACTTGATGTTGGCAAGTTGCGTCATCCAAGACGGTGGTCTTGTCATCCTAGATGACTTCCCACACCCGGGATGGCTGGGTGTGGGAGAGGCGCTGATGCACTGGGTGCATGCACAGGACAGGCTGGTGCCATTCATGTATGGTGCCGACAAGGTGTGGCTCACCACGCCCAGCCATATGCAGGTGTACAAGGCGCATCTTGCCACCAACCCCAGTGTCTTCCCCTGCAGCCATGCGCATGTGTCGAGGTACACCATTGGAGGCTATCACATGTGCTGGACGGGCATTGACTAGTGCAGAGTCTGATCAGGCTATATAAAACAGCTATCTGGTCTGTTTTGCAACAGACAGTTGCTGGTGGCGCTGAAAAATTGCGCAATGTTTTGTCATTGACTGATGCATCGACCAAGTTGTTGCGTTTTGTTTCTGATGATGTTTGGGGTAGCAAGGGGGTTTGCCGACTGGTATTTAGGAGCATTGCTGGGTATCTTGTGAAAGCTTGGGATGTGCGCAATGGCTGCAAACATAATGGAGCGGTGCTTCCTCTTTGTTCCGCCCCGGGGGGGGCGCGGGGCCGATGGCGTTGATGCTATGGCTTGATCTGGTGATTTGATGATGATGATGATGATGATGATGATGATAAAACAGCTAGGGTGTTGCACTCAAAGTGCGCGAGGCTATTTTGCTTGGTGGCTTCTGGCAACAATGGTGCGGCCGCATTTGTACCCGTAGGAAGATGAAGAAATCTTCCGAAGGGAGATGGGAAAAACCAAGGGGCCAGGGCTCGAGTGTCTATTTCGGGTGTATTTGCATCCTGCTGTTGTCAGTCCAGTGAGAAGGGAGCTTTACGTCTGCAACTGATTTCTGTTCAAGGAAGCAACTGCTTGTTTGAATACGTTGCAACAATGGGTGTGCAGCGCTGCACTGTGCTTTTCACATGTGACATTGACAGCTGGACTGAGTCCCGCAGCTTCTAGTGATTGCTACATGTACATGGCTCTGAGCAAGGTATGATGCGCACATGCACGTCTCCTGCGAAACCATTTGTTTACAATTACAGGCCCGCAGGTGATGAGCGGCCGTTGCGGAAGCAAACTGTTCGGGGTCCAGGACCTGGTCCCACATAAGGGTTTGAGTCACGAATGAATAACTGGCCCGCTCCGCAACACACCTGCTGGTTGCTGGTAATATCGCTTCCAAATGAATCGATCTATATCGCAATAGTTAAGCGAGGCTGCAAGGGGCTGAAGGGCCGCCCATGCCTTTGAAGGCAGTTTTGGTAGTATAGTTGTAGCAGAGACGTATGAGCACGCGATGGACGAACAAGCACACCAAACACAAAGCCCGGTAAGACATACTGCTACATTCTGCTTCTTTACAAAGCCCGGTAAGACATACTGCGCCTTCAAGTACCACTACATTCTTTACATACTGCGATTGCTGTTCACAAAGGCTGCAGCAGACACACGCCCACCAAATGCGACAAATCTAACCCTGCCTTCAAACCCCTGCATACCTCAGAACAGACGCCACAAACGCCGCCAAAATCAGCAGGAAACTATGCCGATGCACGGGGGGTAAAGTATACTGAAATACACCACCATGGAAAAGTGCCACGGGCCCCGCAAGGGCCCTACCCCCCCCTCCCTCCCCCCGGACCACAGGGGGTGCTGGGCCCCCAGTCGGCCCCATACCAGTGTTACGTAACAAAATAACAAAACACAGTATGTGGAATGCCTTTTCGTCAGCCTTGATAGCCAATGTATGGTAAAAGCAGGTGCCAGGTCTTCAGCAGCACAAGGAGCACCAGGAAGTCTGGGCGGGTCCCTCCTGGTCCAGCTATGCATTGCAGGTGCGCAGCTTGCTTTACATGGGTTCCGTCTAAATCCACTTTTGACAAGGTACCCAGGTTGAACCTGAGCTTCAGTGTCAGCGCTGTCACTAGCGGGACACGGTGGTTAGGCCTTGATGTGGCCCTGTAGCCCCTATACATAAGCAGGTTGACTCAAAGGCTGCCAATCAACGCATCTGATCATATTACATCACATGCCAGAAAAGTACACCTCACGCACTGAAAGTACGTGCAACCAGGGGACCTGCGCCCCCTAGTATTCTTGATGATGATGCTATTGAATTCTTTTGAGGAGCAATCAAGCATTGGCCTCATCGGACACCGAACGTGTTGTATGGCTTCGACTGTAACTTTCTATTCCATGTTGCAGCAGAAATGTGTAGTGCTAGTGGGGGCCATAGTTTGTGCCGGGCACAATTTGGGCCGCAGCTCAACCAGGCATGCTGCCTCGAAACAAACGCGAGAAACGAATTAAATAACTATTTTACTGGCACCCTTTTGTGATGTTTAAAGGGACCCAACTCTCCTCTGCTGAGACTTAATAGATTGTGCCTGCAGCTGCTGGCTGTTGAAGCAAAGAAGCAATTGGCATGTCACATGTTTTGCGCCAACCTGCCAGCTACGATCTGAAATTAGTTTGACACTGTTTAAGGAATGTCTCTGCTGCTTTTCAGGCACTGAAGCTGCCTACACTGCGAGCCCGCCTAATGACTGGGACTCTAGATCTAGAGTTGAACTGGCTCGGGGACAGCAGTGGCTTCAAGGGCATAGGGCCACAACTTGCATGCAGCTGTTGTTCTCCCAGGGTTACTATGGCATTTATTGGTACAAACAACTATTTACTGTATCGTCGATGCGAGACCTGTGCCCGCCACTCGCTTGCACGGCGCGAGTACGATGCACTGCAAGTGACTCGTTTGCGGTGCTGCAGGCCGCCCACAGCACCTCAAAATAACTTATAGGTGACAAAAACAACATGAATGTGCTTAACAACATGAATAGGTAACAACATGAATGTGCTTAGTTTGCGTTGGAAACGTCGTGCCTGCGTTCAGCCCAATTTGTTTCCAGGGCCCAATCCAGTGGAGAACAGGATGTTCTTGACTGTGGCCCGCAGCATGCATACAAGCGCGTGAAACATCATAAAAGATCCTCAAACATATCAAAGCTTTGTTTTTGACTTCAGATGGTTGCCAGATGACGTCTCAATCATTGGGCCCAAATTATGGACCCCACTTGTACAGCTTATGTGTGCACGCCGCTGAGCAGTGTGTCAGCCTGAGGCGCTACTGGATTTTAGCTGTTGTACTATGCCATACGTATGCCATACGTGGGCCACGTCCTCGTAACGGTTGTGGCTTTTTGTGGCTTTTGTGGCAGCCTGCCGTGATGATCATACAGCAGTCGTGAAAATGCAGCAGCACTCGTGTGGTGACGCAGGAATGTTGCGGCCCTCCGCACACTGGAAGGCACACGCACGCAAGTACAGCCGATGAAAACTTAACAAGCATTGCTCGAGGCATGATGTTACTGTCATCTGGAGCTGTCATCTGGAGCTTCAGAGCTCGAGCACTTGGCACTGCTGCCCTCCGCACACTCCTGAAAGTTTCTGTCACTGCGCTTAATCAGCACTGCACTGCGCGACGCTTTTTGGGTATGTGCACTACACCAAATACTACCAGGAAAGAGTGCTTAAGCTTCGCTCGTCTTTTCGCTGACAACGACAGCAGCAGCAGATCACCCTTCGTGGCTCGTGTGACAGCAGTGATTACGCTGTCGGCAGCCTGATCCACTTCTGCGGTGTATATTACTTCTATACGTATATGATCTATAGTTCAGCGCAGCAGCAGAGGCACTGGCGCTGGCTGTGAGCACCAGGAAGTCAGAAACTGGAACTGCCCAGCTCAACCCCCGGAACGCCCACAGCGTTGCACAGCCGGCGCAAGTCAGGTGCGCGCTTCGTAAACAACTTGAAATACCGGTACCTTTACTGTGATAGCCTGCATTGTCCTTGATATGCCGAGCAGCATGCAACGCTCCTCCGATACTGCCAGCAGCAGTTTCTGCCCCAAAGGCATACCCGCGCGCATACGCAACGCCACAGCACGTTTAGACATGCAGATTATGTGCAAAAAACTAATTTGTGCTGGCCAAACGTGGTGCGCAATGCAGGCAATTGACTAACACAGGTCTGCTGCTGCTGCAACTGCTGACAGCGGCAACAACACAAAAAAAGTGAAGTACAACACCAGGAGCAAAGGCAGTCCCCCCAAAAAAGGTAATTTATGTACATGTTAGTAACTGAGGAAACCATCAATATCGGTGGCTTAGCATGTTGTGCACTGCGGAGTGCAGTGAACTTCGACAGCAGCAGACAGGCACCTGCCGCCACACTCCGCGCTGCAGCAGTGCTCAGCGGTTCTCAGCAGTAACGTGGCCACCACCAGCCAGCTCAATAGCCTCTTAGGTCTGTGGCAGGGACCTCACATCCTTCTGAATGCTCTCCTTTGCCAGCACATCGTAAAACAAGTGCTGCAGCTGCTGCTTGCATGCATTGATCGTGATCGTTGCACGGTTCTGCTTTAGCAGCCAGCGCTGCATGTGGGTATCCAACCATGCATGCACATGATACACCACCTTGTGCATGTCACTGGATAGCTCAGGCAGGGGTAAACCTGTGCTTCTTGTTGATACCCATCTGGGCCAGGTCAGCCCCCTTGTGTATCTTGTCTTTGTCCCAACTGTACAGCCAGTGCTCACCCCCCTCCAGGTGCAGCCTGTCTCCACGCTCCTCTGCCTCCTCCCTGAACTTCTTCATGATCTGGTTGAACTCCATTGACGTGACACTGTGTGCCATCTCTCCTTGCTTCGTCTGCACTGCAGCAGCAGGTGTGCAGCAGCAGCAGCAGCAGCGGGGTCAGGGCCGGCCCCGCAAGGAATTTGCAGCAGCAGCTTATGCAGCTTATGTACCACACCTCTATGATGGACAGCTGGAGGATGCACCTTCCTACAGCTGAGCAAAGAAGGTGTTCAAAGCCAGGTGCAGCTGCAGCAAGCATATGCGGGTTATGGCCTGCCAGCAGGTGACACGAACTAAAGCAGCGCTGCAGTGCAGGAAGTGCACAGGCGGAGGCAGCGAGTATGAGAAGGAAGCCTATGCAGCTTGTGATGAATACACATTGATCACAGCCTAGGCAGCTGAAGCCTATGCTGTGCAGGAAACAGTTCAGCATCAGGGGTTGGACCTATGTGCAGGCCGGCACAGCTATGATATCTTAGTGTTACAGCCCGGCAGGGTTTTGGTTGAGGTTCAAGGAGAGCAGCACAGCACCACGCTTAACACCCAAGCCAACAATCCAGATGCAAGCCTGGCTGACAGGGTCAGCAGGGACAATGCACTAGCTGCTGCAGCCAAGGCTGCAGGTTACAGTGTCGTTGGGACGTTTGAACGTGGGCGCAGCGCACATTCAGGTCAACCGTCGGCAGCAGTGGCGCAAGACTATTCAGGGTGCAGAGCAGAACATGATGCAGGAGAACGCCACCCCTACTGAATTAACTGGCTAACTCACCAGGTACACATTGTCAGGGTCACGATCAGCTGGCATGTCGGTGGTGCCTGTGTAGAACACCAGCAGCAGCGCGCCCAGCAGGTAGTTGACTGCGATGTAGTACTTGAGCACCTTGGGCTTCTTCAGGGTGGGTGCCAGTGGTGCCTCGAATGTATCCTTCTCTGAGGGGATGACCCGGCCCTTCTTGCTGTGTACGCGCATGTACATGGTCTTAGCATCTATCCAGATCACGCGTGCAGCAACCCTGAAGTTATCGCTGATCTGTTCCAGGTTTCCTGCAACCGGCTGTCAAGCTGCCTCTGCGTGTGCTTAGGTTTTATGTTGAGGTCGCGGTATGCCAGCTCTGGGCACTCCCTGTGCACTGCCCTGTACACAGTGCTGGCTGACTGGCTTCAAGCCTGCAGCAGCTCCCTGACCTCCGGGCACTCATCTCTGCACTCTTTTATTGACCCATAAGCCCCGCCCTCCTCGTCTGCCCTTCCCCGCTGCAGGCTGCCCACTAACACCTGAGCATCCTCCTGCGAGAGCTTGCGCTTGCGGCCGCTGTTGCTGGCGTGGACCTGAACTGAATCCTCAGCCCACCGGACGCCCCAGTAATCTACAAATCCCGCTGCATTCTTGGGAGCATCCACGCATAGGTTACTGCAGCGTGTGAGGAACGCTTTGGTGGCTGTTGGTACGTGACCCTTGCTGCAGCAAAAGCTTTTGCTGCAAATGCCCGCTGAACTTCTTCATACTTCTTCAATGAAAACACGACATGACATGACATGGGTCACTGTGGGTGTGGAGGTGTGAAACATTGGACATTTTTGCAAGCACAACAACAGCCTTGTTTGTGAGTGCGTGCTGGCAAGCTTAAAGGTGCATGTGCATGTATGTGTGGTGTCTGCAGCGGCAGCGGCACTGAACCCTAAACCATGGCGGCTGTATACATGGTTGAGTTCAGCATCAGTGCCCTTCATAAGGATCCTGAGCCAAATTGGTAAATCAAAATAGAGATGTTCTTGCTGCAATTTGGCGTGCCTGATATGTTGCATGGACGTCTGTAGCCGTCACAATTTGATTAAACGGGTGCCCCGCCTTTGCATCCTTGCCACTAAGAAATGGCGGGAGGGGTCCGGTCTGGTTGTTTCAGCCCCACTGCTGTGCCAGATATGCATCGTTGATTTTGTTGCAATGACTGCATATGCGGCAGCTGCCAATGTGTCATCGTGTGTATGTTGTGCACTGCATGTTTCTTACACTGTAAAGGTTGCTTTGTGCATTGTTTCTATTGCTTATGTATGCACCCCACGCATGCGCGTGTGCGTATGAGCCTCTACATATGCATTTATGGAGGCGCGTATGAGCCTCTACATATGCATTTATGGGGGTGCTTATGCATGCATGTTCAATCATTGGTGTGTACGCGTATGTTGGTGCTTGGGTGGGCTTGGTGCTCTCGCATCCGCACATGCAGCGACCACTATATGTGACAGCGCGTGCATGCATTTGACGACATTGCGGAGATTCTACTTGCATGTGTGCTTAGGCTTGACTTGTCTTGCACCGCGCTCATGCGCGTGTGCGTATGAGCCTCTACAAATGCGTTTGGGTAGGCGCGTATGCACGCATGTTCAATCAATGGTGTGTACGCGTGTGTTGGTGCTTGGGTGGGCTTGGCGCTGTTGCTCCGTGCATACGTGCGCGCAGCGGCCACTATACGTGAGTGCGTGTGCATGCATTTGACTGCATTGTGTAGTTTTAGTTCCGCGTATGCTTATGCTTGACTTTTCTCGGACCTCACGCATGCGCGTGTGCGTATGAGTCTCTACATATGCGTTTATGGAGGCGTGTATGCATGCATGTTCAATCAATGGTGTGTACGCGTGTGTTGGTGCTTGGGTGGGCTTGGCGCTGTTGCTTCCGAGCATGCGCGCGTGCAGCGGCCACTATGCGTGACTGCGCCAGCACGCTTTTGACTGCATTGGTGAGTATTTGAGTTCCGTGTGTGCCTATGCTTAACTTTTCTTGCACCTCACGCATGCGCGTGTGCGTATGAGCCTCTACATATGCTTTTGTGGAGGCACGTATGCATGCATGTCCATCCAATGGTGCGTACGCGTGTGTTGCTGCTTGGGTGGGCTTGGTGCTCTTGCTTCCGTGCATGCGCGCATGCAGCGGCCACACTACTTGACTGCGTCAGCACGCATTCAAATGCATTGCGGAGATCCCTGTTGCGCGTGTGCCTATGCTTGACTATTCTTGCGCGCGCATGCGCATGTGCGTATGAGCCTCTACATGTACATTTTTCGAGGCGCGTATGCATTGATGTTTGATCAATGGTGTGTACGCGTGTGTTGGTGCTTGGGTGGGCTTGGTGCTCCGTACATGCGTGCGTGCAGCAACCACCATCCGCGACCGCGCGTGCATGCATTTGACTGCATCGCGGAAATTTTAGTTGCGTGTGTGCTTAGGCTTGACTGTTCATGCACCTCGCTCATGCGCGTGTGCGTATAAGCCTTTACGCATGCGTTTGGGTAGGCACGTATGCATGCATGTTCAATCAATGGTGTGTACACGTGTGTTGGTGCTTGGGTGGGCTTGTGATTCAAGTTTTCTGGCACGCGCATGTGCAGCAGCTAGTATGCGTGACTTCGTGTGCATGCATTTGACTGCATTGCGGAGATTTAAGTTCCGCGTGAGTTTATGCTTACTATTTATGCACCAAGCGTATGCGCTTGTGCGTATGAGCCTCTACATATGCATTTGTGGAGGCGGGCATGCATGCGGTACCCCGCATAATGTTGGTTGAGTGACATAATCAGGCCGGAAATCCACGCGGCTGAGAAGTTGGGCTCAAGCTCGGTTCACAGTGCACGTCACGTTCACACTCCGACACCAGTGTGCAAGGCTGGCCAAGTACCCTCACGCAACGCCAATGACAGCCAATTTTGATGCTTAGCATCCGGTGACAGAAGGTTTGAAAGTGCAAAATAACACAGTGTGACAAAGCATCCCGAGACAGCAGCACACGCTACAGCAGCACCTGCCAGCATGGTTAAGCCGCTAAAGAAGTACAATACGAGGAACCAAGGGGTTCAGGTGCGTCGATCACGCGCGACACGGAAAGCTGCAGCACCAGCAAGCACAGGCAAAGTAGCAGCTGTCAGCAAAACGCTGTTTGGCAAACAGCACCAACAAAATGCAGCCATCACTGCGCCTGCATGCGTGATCGTGTGCGTATCACCAAAGCACACCAGACAAACCGCATTACTGAATGCAGCTCACAGCCGGCAAAACATATTCTGCATATTTGTCGAGCTTCCCCAGCGCTGCTGCAGCCCCAGAACGGCACCCCACACGTTCTGAGAAAAGGGCGCGGAGGGTTGTCCGAAAACCTCAATAACTAGATGCACAGACAACAACTGCATCATTTAAGCACATCAGAAAAATGCTTTAATGCCATTCTATCCATGTGCAAAAGCAGCGCAACCAACATTACGCGGGTACCGACAGGGTTTTGGCACCCAGCCTGATTGTCAGGCCTCAGCCCTGACGCAACTCAACTGCACCACTTGCAGCACAACGCTGTACAGATTGCAGTTACCCATGCCAATTCTTCCAAATCATCACAGCTGACACACCAGGCTCACACAATTTAACCAATTTTTCTGCAGAAACCTCGCCTGACAGCATCTCAGGCTGACTGGAACGAGGTGCACCACATCCTAGCCAACTCATGGGATGGGGATGAGGCACACATGGGTGCAGCCAAGGCTCAGGTGAAAACAATATGCAAGCGTCACACCTATCCTGTGCCTAAGAACCTGCCAGCTATGATCAGGAAATGGTATTGGCGCCTCAAGTCTGAGGGTGCAGCTGCCACGCACTACAACCTCGCTGGCCACCCGGTGAAGATAACGCAACAGCAGGTGCAGTTCTGCCTGGACGAGCTGATGGCGTGGAGGCAGCATGGCAGGTCTGATCCCTACCCCAGCATTGAGGTGTTGGCAGCATCGCGGCCTGCGGTGCAGCAGGTGCTGGATGAGTCAGGGGTAACAGAGGATACATTGATAAAGAGGATGAAGCAGCTGCGGCCAGGGCTGAAGCGTGTGATGCTGCGGGCTTATAAGAAGCTAACAGAAAAAGTTAGGGCGAATCGGCTTAAGCGTAGCGAGGAGCTGGTGAGGTACACAGATGCGCGGCTGCAGCGCCTGGTGTACATTGATGCCAAGGCAATGCCAATGCTGGTGAGCAGCACCTATGGCTGGGTAGATACTAATGATGAAGAGGTCATGCTGGAGCTGCAGCGCGCGCAGACGCGCAAGGCAAAAAGCATCATGCTAAACTACTACATAGCCGTGTGCGGGCTGGCAGGCGCGGTGATGCTGTACTTCTACACCGGCACCACTGGCCTGGGACCTACCAGGGACAAGAAAACTTTCAAGGCAAGTGTCACTGCTGGAAGTGGTGTGGGGGCCTGTTTGCCATGACATGCTCAACAGCCTTGCCCAGAATGCGCCGCCACCCGTCAGCACGGTTGCACTCATCTCCAGGAACCAGCCACACCATAGTGTAGCCTGCAGTGCGTGCTGCAACGCCCAACAGCTCATCCCTTTCTGCAGCACTGGTGTTGTGGTGGCTGCCACTGTTAGTGTAGCGCATAGGCTGGTCATAGTGCTGCTGGCCCTGCACTTCGATGAGCAGCTTGCCTGGTGCGACTGTCATAACGTCATACTTGTGCTGACTGACATGCTGCAGTTCACCACAGCTAGAAATTATGTCTGCTGCACCAGCCAGAGCACATGCTTCTAGTGCATACTTCTCAATCTGTGGTATGCTGTCTAGGATACTGTATGCTAGCATCTCCAGGTCACTGCCGCCACCGCTGCACACTCTGCACGGCATATCCTTGCGCGCCTCCCGCTGCGCTGTGTCACCTGCTAAGTAGCACATGTGCTTTGGATTGTCACATGAACACTTATAGCTGTTCTTGGCACTGCTGTATGCTGTGTACTCTTCCAGTGATCTGGCATTGTCCTCACTGCTGAAACTGCTTTGCTTCCAGTGTGCATGCGCTGACCTCGGCCTGCCGCCCTTACTGCTGCTGCTACTGCCTGGAATCAATGATTGCCACCCTGCAGACAAAGGATGGAAAGGTAGCACAGAGCCTCACTTCCATGGAGTTTGAGTACTTTATGGGCAACCTGTGGAAGCTGCTGCACACACGCAAGTTTCAGAGGCTGCTGGCCCCCGGCACTGACTACACGCTCAGCTTTGATGGTGACGGGTGCCACAGGGGGGCCAACTTGGCATCAGTTGGCATCCCAGCTGAAGCTATTGAGTACCACCCATCCAACAGCAGTGACATGCACAAGGTGGTGGAGAACTGCCATGGCAGTCTGCAGAACCACATGCAGCGCTGGCTGCTGAAGCGTGAGCGAGAGCAGCCTGACGTGAAGTTGCAGGTGGAGGAGTGCAAGGGGAAGCTGCAAAAGTACTTCTCTGATATGAACAACACAGGAGAGATCCAGAGGAATGTGGCCACACTCAAGGATACCTACCGTGATATTATTGCTAAAAAAGGTGGTTACCCTAGCAAGCGCTTAAGGCAGTAATGTATATAAGCTGCTCATTGTGTGATGTGCTGCTGCTGGCCTGCTGTGCATGCTGCACTCAGCTGCAGCAGCTGCATGCTGCAGCAGCAGCTGCTGTTACTGTGATTGATGTCCCACCTTTGTTTGTGTGTTTGCTTCTGTCCCTGAGCTCCATGATGTGCATGATAGGTTGCTGGCATGATGGTTCAAGGTTGCTGCTGCTGCAAGCAGTAGCCATGGTTGAGCATGAGCTGCAGCCTTTCTGCCACAAGCAGTGCTGCAGTTTTGATGTTATGCATCCTGGCTTTTCAGTGCACGTCTGGAATGTAGCATATCTGGTGTGACCAGGCAGTTGTCAGCTGCTGCTGCTTGATGCTGCTGCATACCTCATGTCGTAGGGCATCTGCACTGCAAGCCCAGCGTCGGCGTAGATAATGTTTCTTAGCAATATACTGTTGAAAGGTAGCACTGCCCGACATTAAAGCCTTGTGTGTGCGTGGCAGCAGGCGTAATGTCAGTTGCGTGGCATCTGCAGCTGCTGCTGTTGTCTTGGATGTGCATTTCACGCAGCGCCCAGCTTCATAACTCCGATCAAAGGCATTCAATACTGTTTAAGACTGCAGCAGAGCACGCAAGGCAGCCTGGGCAAGCCCACAAGCAGGTGTCCAGTTGGTTGATGCAACGTGGGCGGTGTGAACAGGCTTCAAGCATGTTTGCCGTTCAGGCGTTAACTTGAGTTGTTCGGCAACACAACGCGTACTCCAGCGGACTGCCAGGGAACGCACCTTGAATGTAACTGGCAGGACAAGGTTTTGGGTGTGACTCGAGCTGCCGTCGGTACCCCGCATAATGTTGGTTGAGTGACATAATCAGGCCGGAAATCCACGCGGCTGAGAAGTTGGGCTCAAGCTCGGTTCACAGTGCACGTCACGTTCACACTCCGACACCAGTGTGCAAGGCTGGCCAAGTACCCTCACGCAACGCCAATGACAGCCGATTTTGATGCTTAGCATCCGGTGACAGAAGGTTTGAAAGTGCAAAATAACACAGTGTGACAAAGCATCCCGAGACAGCAGCACACGCTACAGCAGCACCTGCCAGCATGGTTAAGCCGCTAAAGAAGTACAATACGAGGAACCAAGGGGTTCAGGTGCGTCGATCACGCGTGACACGGAAAGCTGCAGCACCAGCAAGCACAGGCAAAGTAGCAGCTGTCAGCAAAACGCTGTTTGGCAAACAGCACCAACAAAATGCAGCCATCACTGCGCCTGCATGCGTGATCGTGTGCGTATCACCAAAGCACACCAGACACACCGCATTACTGAATGCAGCTCACAGCCGGCAAAACATATTCTGCATATTTGTCGAGCTTCCCCAGCGCTGCTGCAGCCCCAGAACGGCACCCCACACGTTCTGAGAAAAGGGCGCGGAGGGTTGTCCGAAAACCTCAATAACTAGATGCACAGACAACAACTGCATCTTTTAAGCACATCAGAAAAATGCTTTAATGCCATTCTATCCATGTGCAAAAGCAGCGCAACCAACATTACGCGGGGTACCGTATGTCGCGATGAGGCCCGCGCTTACGCTCTTTGCGCTGCCGAGCGACGCTGCAGCGTTCGAATGTGCTGCCAGGTTGCAGCACAAGGGCATGCCCATGCTGTGGCTGAGAGCCGATGATGGCGCTGCACTTGCTGATGCGCTTGCCGCGGACCCCTCCAAGGTTCTGAGGTTGATGCGGCTGCCTGGAGCTACTGTCAGCGACATGCCGGCTGAGTTGGCTGGGCAGCCAATGGACTACAGGTCAATGGGCCCGGTGAGCAGCAGCAGCAGCAGGCCGCAGCGGCAGCCGCGCGAGTGGCGTCAACCTGAGTGGCGTCAGCCTGTGCTACTGAGTAGCATGAGCGGCAGCAATTGCCCTAGCGCATGGACTCGCGCTGAGGGATCACCAAGGTGGTCAGACTATTGGTTGGTTGGCCAAGCACCGCAGCTAGCTGCTTGATGCTGCAAGGATGCCACGAGGGCCTTGCGCAGCTGTCGCTGCATGGGTGCTAACTGAGCATGTGGCAGCTTCACGTCCCCTACAGTGGACTTGTGTTTCCGAAGCAAGCAATACTGCTTGACGCCTTTTGCTGCTGCTGCTCCTGCCGCTGCCATCAGGCCATTGACTTTGCGCTGAAACCAGACATTGCTGCCCCTGGCACGCTCTACTCCAGTGCACGCGGCCAAACCTATGCGCCACTCGCAGGCACGAGTATGGTACGGGACAGTGCGGCTGCCTCAACACACACACTGCTGGCAGCAGCTGTCAGGCACTTGATGCAGCACTCTGTGACCTCAAGTTGCTGTAAATTAGGCACGCATGTTGTGCAAGCATGCAGCTGCAGGCAGGCAGGTCACGTGTACTGAATGGCCACAGTGTTCCTATTTGCAATAAGCGCTGACCAAGATTGGCGGCTTGAAAGTTCTTGGGGAACGGGAATACACCAACGCAAACAACATGCGCTGTACTGTTCTATGATGCTGATACATTGTGTGCAGCACAAGCTTTGTCTGACAACTTGTGTGTAACGCGCAGGCGTGTCCGTACGTGTCTGGCGTCATTGCGCTGTGGCGAGAGCATATGGTCAAATCTGGGGTGACAAAACCACCTGGAGGCTGGGTGGCAGCTGCATTTGCTGCACTGAAAAACACAGCAAAGCCTCTGCCATAACCACCCAACAGCAGCAGCAGTAGTAGCAGCTTGATGTACCCTCCCACCAAAGTTGGTGCAGGTCTGGTGCAAGCATATGCAGCAGTTGTGACGGCTGTCATAGTAACACCCAGTGAGCTGCCGTTACGCAGCGATGTGAGGTCTCAAACCCTGGGGCTAAACCTTACAAACAAGGGAAACAAGGATGTCACCTTTGCAGTGGGGCATAAGCCGGCAGTTGGGATCTCTTTGACTAAGGCCTGGTTCAAGAAGGCATATGACGCAAGGATACCAACCGCACTGGTCGCGCCTGTGGGTGTGCCTGTCACAGTGCCTGCAAAGAGAAGCATCATTTTTCAGGCGAAGGGTACTTAATGCAGCAGCGGGCTGTGTTGTTTGCAGCATGAAGCGCTGCACTGCGGCACACTGTGTGTACTTAGGTGAACATCATCCCAGTGCATTCGCTGTCACCAGCATCAACAAACCACATGATGCCTGCACACTTTGCTGCTTGCCTGTTTGCATTTAACGTATGTTATGTAGGTGACCATTGACATGCCATGCTTCTCAGCAGCTGGATCATGTGCTGTTCTGACGTCCCAGTGAGCGGCTGCCCTAGCTAGGGCACGCCCTGTAGGGCGCACAACAACCATACAACGGCTGCTCTGCCTATGCGATTGCTTGCAGGTGACTATCAGCATGCCGTCGGCACTAAGGCAGCTTGATGATGCCATCTATTCAGGCTACATAACGTTCACACCAATCACCAGCAAGATCCTCACAACCACCACCACCACCAGCAGCAGCAGCAGTGCGCCTACTGCTGTGCCACTGGCAGTGCCTTATCATGGTGCCAGCAGAGACTACAGCAGAAGCGGCACAGACAGCAGCTTGGCACTATTCGCCAGACCCCTGCCATCTCTGGACCCTGTCGCATCAACCTTACTGCAGAACCGCCCACTGATGTATCTCTGCGACTCTGCAACGTACGACAGATGTGATTACAAGCAGGGAATGGCGGAAATTTTCCAAGGCTACAGCATACGCGTGGCAGTCACGTTCTTGCGGCCGGTGCAGCGGGTGCAACTGCAGCTGTACGACGCTCGGAATAACACGCACCTTGGGACTCAGGACTTTGGATCGTGCCGAGCTGCAGCGCCTGTCGAGCTAACAACGCTCAGCAACTGCGATGTGTTAGCATTGTCAGATCCCTTTTGGTTTGGGGAGTATGACACGCCGAATAGCAGCAGAGTGGACTTCATTCAGCCGGGGTTGTACAGGCTGCAGGCGTTGGTGTATGCTCCGTTGGCGGTTGCGGAGGCGGCGGCTGGGCGGCGGCCGCAGAAGCGGCCGTATATCATAACAATCCCCAACCTTCTGCGTATATCGAAGGAGTGATCTACCATAGATTTGAGGCATAAGGGCTCAGCGCTGCTTAGTAAGCATGGTGTCGTATGACAAGGGTTGTCATTTCATCAAGTAGGGGCAGGGAGTTGTGCATCTGCTGCAATTATTAGCATGAAAGTTGTCGGCACATTGTCCGATGTTTGTGCATTGTGGTCTGCATTCCAAAAAAGGTCCTCGTGCATGCTCTTTTCTAAAACGCCCTCCTGCAATACAGTGAAGTGAACGTTCTGCACCCCATGAAAAGTTCTCCAGCGATGCATACTGATTAATTTGCTTGATTGAGGCAACACTGTGGCACTGCAATGAACTTGACAGTCTATGGTCCAGTAGGGTGTACCGCTTGCCACTTTCCAACACCAACGTGGCGCTATCTAATGTGATGGTGCTTGCTGTGCTCGCAGCGTCCTCATGCCAGGTAGGGGGGGGTTATGCAACGCTTTTGGAGGGTCATTCACAACATCGTAGATGACTTACAGATTACTAATACTGTTCAACATACTAGTAGTACTATCAGTTTTACTATCAGCTTGACGCCTGCCAGCAAGCTGCGGCTGCTTGCACATGTCCTGCCATGATGTACATGTCCTGCCTCGGGGGGTCTGTGTTGTCATCAGATCTGTTGCTGCCAGGCTGTGATTGAGGGTGGGCCTTGTTTTTTGCAGCAACCGTTGCTGGCATGCGGCATGATCACAGAGGCAGCTACGAGTCAACACAAACAAGTTGTTGTCCAACCTGGCCCAGTGGGGCTGGCAGGGCTCAGGGGCTCATGCCTGTCAGACCGAGATCAAGTCACTATTGAAGCAGCGCGTTTTCAGGTTCCGACCAGCGAGTCTTTTGATTAGTACGTAGCGTTAGCATAAGGCCTTGGCAAAGTACATGCAAGAGCGACAGTGCTGCTCAGAACCACAGCAGGAAGCCTGCGGATGCGTCAGTGCCTGGCACTGCATTGATCGCTCTCAAAACTCAAGTAATCAAATTAAATCAAATTAAACTGCGACAAGCTGCCGAAAGAGCGACAAGCAGAGCAAGGTAGCAGCAGCAGTACAACCGGAAGGCAGTAGCACGTCCACCAGCAGTAGCTACGCCCATTCGGGATGGCAGCTACTAAGCCCATCGTGGCAGGCAAGCAGAACAGCTGGGTGGAGCTTTGCAGTCAAGTGCTGGGCCCTGTAGGCAACGTGAAGGTGCAGCGCATAGGCAGCCTGTGGGGTGGCTATGGAAGCGTGACAGAGGTCTCTGCAGAGAGCAGCGATGGCAGCTGCAAGCAGCACAGGCTCATCGCTAAGCAGGTGCGAGGAAGATTGCTGCAACAGTTGTTGGCTGTGGCTGTTGTGTTGCTTGCTACCTCTTGCTGGAGTGTTGCGGGAGTGTATATACTGCGTAGCTCATGCCTGAGCCACTACTTCAATGATGACGTGCACTGCAGCGGCTGCGGCTTGTGTGTGCACACATAGGTGAACCTGTCTGAGGGTCTAGGAGTGCTGTGCCGTTGTTGGGCTCATGGCGTAGCTTTGTTTTGCATTGATGACAGCTATCAACAAATGTCACTGTCTGTGCGCTGATTGATCCGCCTAGAGGTGCCGGCGTTTTGTGCGCTGTCATATGCAAGCAAACCTTGTATCGGAATTTCCAGGAGCTGCTGATATCAATACACTGTTGTTCCGTGCTCCACATTGACACTTGTGTTTGTGTTATCCACAAAAGGTCATC